>JAUBNY010000473.1:111668-136934 GCA_032275445.1 Crypturellus soui | reverse complement strand
AGCTGGCAGCTTACATGAATCTTTCTAGGCTGGGCTGCATGTTGGCTACAAAGATGTGGCATCTGGGGTTAAAAAACGAGGGTTTCTGTGTGCCACTGCGCATTTAGCCATCCGTGCACTGCCTGTCAGAGAGCCTGTTGTGTTTCTTTTGTGAGCAGGTTTCTGGGTTTGTTGGGGTTGTGCCAGGTGGGTGGTCTGGAGCCCCATCCGACAGACTTGGCCAGCTCCGCTGCAGCTGTGCTGCAGGGCAGGTGGAGGGCCAGGGTATCCTGATGCAGTAGTCCTGACCAAGGGTGCAGTCAGGGTAGCTGTGAGGCCTTGTGATTAATTTTTGCAGACTTTTGCTGGGTTGCTGAATTGGCCTTTCATTTCTGTGTTTGCTGCTTAGGTTAGTGTCATCCTCACATCTCTGCTGCATTCTGCCTTCGGTGTTGTCCTGAAAAGGGAAGCTCATGGTTATAGTTGAAAGAAAGAGAACAAAATCTCTACTAACACTTTTTTTTTCCCCTAGGTCCAAGCAGCTCCTCAACAAGTTGCTGAGGACAAATTTGTCTTTGACTTGCCGGACTATGAAAACATCAATCACGTTGTGGTGTTCATGCTGGGAACTCTGCCTTTTCCCGAAGGAATGGGAGGATCTGTCTATTTTTGTTATCCGGACCAGAATGGGATGGCAGTGTGGCAGCTGCTTGGGTTTGTCACTAATGAGAAGCCAAGTGCCATCTTCAAAATTTCTGGTCTCAAATCGGGTAAGATTAGTAAAACGTAGCAGTTGGTGGAATGGGTGTGTTGCTGTGTGCCTAAGGGACTGGATGCAAGGAGGTGTTGATCAAAGTGGTGCTGGAAAAGCTGGATGTATCGAGGAGTAGTGGATGGGCTTTGTTGAAGTCTGACTGTGCATTAATGCTTCAGGGGGAGTTTCCCTTGTTTTCTATTGTCGTTGGTGTTGATTTGGGACTTAATTGTAACAGCATTGGGGTGTAGGCTGCAGTGTTTTGGTATTGGGAAGCTGAAGGGGAATGACTATGCACCTTCCCTAGCGTGGTTTTAGGCATTTGGCTGGAAATGCCTGTGATATTTTCTTGTATCTCCTTTTGTCAAGGTATTTTATTTACTGTAGCTGCCTGTTTTAATGCGTAAAGTTTGTCACAGTGCTTTTGGAGAGCTAGCTTTCCACCAGATACTGTGAGCTATTTAATGGTTCACTTCAAGATATTACCATTGGAAAGCAGTTTTCAAAATGCTTTTTTATTCTTGGTATACACCTGAGTAAAGATATGTGAGTCAGAAAAGATTAGTGCTACAAGAAATAGTGTTTAATTTTTTTTTAATTATTATTTTTGCTTTTTGTTTGTTAGTTTTTTTTCCCTCCTCTGCAGGCTATCAAAATGAATTATCTTCAAGGTACACCTTTCATCTAATAAAGAAATAGGTATGCCAGTAATGCAATTTTTAGAATTATGGTGATAGATTAATACTCATATGTTTAAGTGTCACTTACAACCTTAACTTTAATGTCTGTTTAGATAACTATTGTTGATGCTGTGAGGAAATCTGTTAATCAGTAGGCGGCATGCTTGCTTTTGAATGAGTCCTGGATAGTAATGTGACGTAAGGTAAGGGCTTCCCAGGTGCAGGGTAAAATAATTTTTGGATTACTCAGGATTTTCTTAGAACACATAACAGTGACAGGAAAACTTTATTTTTTTTTTCTGGTTTTGTATGTCCTAAAGTCGTGGAGTGAATGAAACAGAGTAAAGTGTAGAGGCACAAAGTGTTTTCTATAGGAACAGAGTAAAGTGGTTTTGGTTCCCCAGCTGGTGAATTTTTCCCTAATACTAGGCTCTTTATGTGTGTCATCAAAGAGCTTTGTAGCAAAAACCTGTTTTCAGATGATTTTGAAGAATAGCTCTTCCAGACATTACTTTCAAGTGAATATTAGCTCACTTTCTTTTGTATAATCCTATGTCTTATAATTTGAGGGAAATTTTATGACCTAGCTGAATTTTTGTGCCATGTGCACTGTGCCATGTGTCAGTGCTTTCCTGTTGTTGTCTACAGATTATATGACTTCAGAGTCAGCATAAATTGTACAGCCTTAAGTTTCCATGGCCATAAACAAGTCTCTGTGTAGAAAGGTGAGATAGAAGAGAGTGATTTAGAAAGTAGGAATCATCCTGTTTGCATTTCAGTGCCTCAGATTATTTTTTTGAATGTGACAGATGCCACTGGCAGGTTCTCATAAAGTGGACGGGGTGCCAAGATTTCTGCTGATTCAGTGTCTGTTTTCACTAATAAGTAGTAGTACTGTTGCATGAAGAGAACGAATAAGGAAGATTAACTTGACTTTTATTCTGCAAGAAGTGACAATGGATTATGTTTTCAGCATGGTTCCATTGGTTAAAGCAGTATTGTCAAGCTGATTATCTCCATTGCCAAGGTGGTAAAGTGTTTTCAGCATAGTTACTTTTTCTGAGGGGGAAACAGCAAATAAGCCTTTACGTTAGGCTTATAAACATGGAGGCTAGGCAAATGGTTTTTAATGATGGAAACTCAGGCTAAAATAATAATGCTAAGAGATAATTTGGACAATTAATGCTAGAATTAAGTTGGCGTTGGCTTTGGTTTTGGAAAAAGAAATGAAGTAATAATAAGGAGTGTCTGTTTCTCTTATAAACTGCAGTAGTTGGTGAGAGCTTGTAGAAGTGTAGGGATTAAGTCAGCTTTTTAGCATTTATGTTAAGAATATGTGTGTTAAACATGATGGAAGAAGCTTTGCATAAACTTTAATAAAATGATTTTAGGAATATTTTGTGACATTAACTTTCTTGCTGAATGTTACATACGTGTGATTTGCCCATACTGCTAGTTGCTGTAATGACTAATTGTGCTGTAAGAATGCCAGAACTACTTATGTTGTATATTGGACATCTGGGCTGTGCAGATCAAGTGGAAAGGCAATGCCACAGCTTGTTTAGTTTTTTTCCCTCCTTCTACCTCGCCCATACTCCCTTAGGAAAGCTACTACACAGGAATATCGTAGTGTTACCAAGGTTGCTTTGCTAGATGAGCTAAGGGGAGGATTGCTTTTGTGAAATCAGCTCTTGTTTGGGGTGAGTAGGGCAACAACATGAAAATCTGGTTTGAGGAGTTCATTAGGTTCTGCTCTGTCAACTTCTGTGGTCTGTCTGGATCCCTCTGGATGGTAACATAGCCCTCATTTGTATCAGTGTAGGTCCTATTGGCTCTAAGCCCAAACCGCTTTCTTACAGTACAAGATCTGGTAATACTTCAGCTGGTATGATTAGAATGTTCCTCTCTGACTGCTATTTTGCTAATAGAATGTAGATTAATTTCATTTGACTGTCTGTAGAGAAGAGCCTGGAAATGTTCTTTACCTCAAAATTGCAAAGTGCTTTTTCTTAATTGTGACTGGAGATGTGTCAGGAATGGAAGACAGCCTTTAGGGAGACTGTGCAGTCTTACTGGGAGAATATTGAGAAGTGGGACAAAGGGATAGCCTCTTGCATTCCAAATTTTCTGTGCCACACAGCTCCTTGTTTGTGTGTTCTTCTGTTTCCCACTCACAAATTTACCCAGTAAAATAATGTCTGTAATGAAGGGATGCAAACAGGTAAGGCTTCTGGCAAGGTAATGCTGAACTAGAGTCAAGATTGCATGAAAGGAACATGGACAGATAATTTTTTTTCTTGTTACTCTTTGGTTATGATGTTGTGTTTCAGATAGTATAGTATCTGAATGCCAAAATCTGGGTCTGTGTTTTAGTGTATCAACACACTGTGTTCCTTGCATTCATAATGTTTAAAATACTAATTGTAAGAGATACCGTTCAAAATGTGGAGTATACAGTTGGCATAAGGATGGCAGGGGAAATTTTGCTCTGATCCTTTTAGGCAGATAGCTCTCTAGGAGAGTGTCTGTATCTGTATCTGTACTGCAGACCATATGTCTTGGGAGGTCTCATTCTTGCATGCAAAGTGACAGATACACTTTCATTAATAGATACACTTTCATTAATTAAATTTTTTAAAGTAGTGACTGTAGATGACTTGTTGTTTGAAGAATCTGTAGCTGAAATTGGGACTTTAAAGTGCTGGTTAAAGCTTGGTTAAGATCAGAAGTGATAGTAGGGAGTGGAATGATGCAAGTATAAGACTTCTGCAATTTTGAAGGGGTGTTTTCTGCCTGCTTTTTTGTGACTTGTGAAACTGGAGACTTTTCTGTTTCATAGCCATAGACATGTGACCTTTGCTGTGATTGGTGGCACTTTTGAGCTGTTCTGAACACATGCGCGGTTTGTCTACTTTTCTGTAGGGATACAATAAAGTCAGAGTCATCTTCAAAGAACATCCTTTAATTCACACACATTAATGCACAAAGAGGTTCACCAGCACTTTACTGGTGAATGAGTGCATCAAAAAGTTGTGCAGCAGTGCTAAATATCTTAGAGGTGTTCTGTAGGCATTAAGATGGGAATTAAAGAATTGCTTTCTGTAAAGCAAGGTATTGCTATGTCTCACAGATCATATTTCCTATTGTACCTGGGATCAATTTCCATGATAGGAAGCTTTGAAAGTGTGTGGTGCTTTTTTGTTTGTTTGTTTGTTTGTTTTTCCCCTTTCTATTCTTTGTAAATTTTTTAAGACCTGCTGTATTTTGAATTTACCTTTTCACAATTTGATTTATTGTGTGTGTCGATATGTTTGTGTGCTTGAGCATGTGTTTCAACTAGGGTTTTCTTCTGGACATTGGTGATGGGAAGACTTCTTTGGTGAGAGAGGAGTACGTTATACAGAGGAAATATAACGAAGCACATGTAAAGATAGTCTTACTTGGATTAAATCTAACATTTATGCTGCTTATGGTGCTTTCAGGAAAAGGAAGCCAACACCCCTTTGGTGCCATGAACCTCCCTCAGACGCCAACGGTAGCCCAGATTGGAATCTCAGTGGAATTACTGGAGAGTTTGGCCCAACAGACTCCTGTGGCAAGTGCTGCTGTATCATCAGTAGATTCCTTCACTGAGGTTAATATTCCTTCTCTGTTTCAAGTTTTTTTTTTTTTTTTTTTTAAAGCTGTTATAAGTAGTTACGAAATCATAACTAACTTATTTTGGTACCTAATCATTTGGCTGAATGCTATGGTTTTTTGAGATGACATTGCATTTTTCTGAAAGAATGTCTCCTGAAGAATTTTTTTTTTGGCTGTTCAGTGAAATCAGTTAATGTCTATTATCTCTGTCACTCTACTGTAAAAACATTTCTGTGAGTTTCTTATAGGAGCAGATACCCACTGTCTCTCACACATATGATTTGCAGATGTTGGAACTTGAGGGCATAGACCTACATGGATGGTTAAAAATTACTCGAATAATAACACAGACTTGAACCTAGATGTGTGTAGAGATTTTGTGGTCCTATTTACATTTGAGAAATCCTTTTAATGTACTTATTCAGAAATACATCCTTCTGGGGCAGAGTGCTTTATTTTTTTATTTTCATTTTTTTATTTTTTTTGTTTTTGTTTTCTCCTGCAGACCATGCCTTCAACTGCCATACCACATTAGCCACTTTTACTGAACAGGTCTGATAATTTGAACTGGAAATCCTCAGCAATAGCAGTCAGCCATGTAGCAGCAATAATTGAGGCTTGATCTGCATGGCAGCTGTTGAATTCACTAACAGTTTTTTAGCTGAAATTAGTATCTGCACACAACATGTCAGATCATTGTATGGTTCTTCTAAATAGTTACTTGTGTCTTGAAAAGGCAAGAAGGTGTCTTGAAATCCTGTTATATAGATGTGTTATAAATCCAAGGTTGGATCTTCTGGTCAAAAAAAAAAGATGATGTTTCCAGAACCATTGATGGCTCTGGCATCATCTTTTGACCCTTAAGAAGTCAAAGAGAATCTGTTTGAAGCTTTTTTTTTCCCCTTTACTTGCTTTTCATACAGATGTTTATTGAAGTTAACTGGCAACCAAACAGTAATCCTGATAATGCAACTGATATTCTCTGGCGGATTATACACATTATAGCTTCAAATAACTTTCTCCAAAGCAGAAAGTACCTATCTTGATGATGAATTGTCTGACAGCTATTAATATACGTTACAATTAATCAGGCCTTTTTGATTTACTGGAGCAAATGACATCTAAATGTTATTTCTGATTCCACCTTTTTTTATAATAGCAGTAGTTAGGTCACCATGTAATAATGTTGGACTGGAAGTCATTTGTAAGATGTCTGGTGAATTTTTCTAGCAATAATATGTAAAGTAGTATAAACCACATCATGATTATATTTCACTCTGTAAATATTTGCAGCTAGTTGGATTTTCCCCTGTTTAAACATAAATTTTCGACTAAAATTTTGCATTGTTTTTAAGAAATGTACTTCAGCTAAGGGTTTGATATAAATATTGTTCTAGAGAAAACTTCTGAAAATATTGTAGGAAATGTTTGAAAGTATGGATAAAAAAGAAAGGTGATACAAGTGATATGTGTAGATGGAAACGTTTTCTAAATAGATAATGGCTTTTTTTCAAAACTTGCTTTCAACTATTTAAAACTGTTACATTATAGCATAAAAATAGATTCTTTCAAAGCCAAAATCATTTGTCACTATTCTAAATTAAGCAGTTATTCTTCTACAGTATAAGAAGACTTATGAAGAGTTATGATGATATATTTTTACGTAGTTATCGTATAAAAAATAATGAAGTGAGACAAAGGAGGAGAATTCTGTGTGAGAGGGGGGTGGGCCTGAGGATACATTCCTTGAATTCTAGGTCTCTACTTGTTGAGTTCTAGGTCTCTGCTTGCATCTAAGTAGGTGGTGGGAAGTTCAAGGGTGCTGATGTGTTGCCCCAGCCTCTTTTTCTTTTTTCCGTATCATTTCTTATTCTGAAGATACTTTGTTCCCCTACTGAAAAAAGTGTGTATTTGTGTGTGTGTGTATGTATATATAAGAATAATTTTACCCCTAAAAAATTGGAGAAAGAAGGAAGCAGATACTGTATACTTACTTATTTGTAAGCTAACTAAGAATTTGCAACTGTCCCATTCTTTCCGCACAAGTCTTGCTGATTCCTGGCTGAAATCCCTAAATCTACTTTCTTTACTTGCACTTCGTCATTACCACAGTTCTTGCCATGTGTCTGAGTTGTGTTTTTCCTGGCAAGGATGTGTGGCAGAGGATGCGAGAGCATCAAAATAAAAGCTGAAGGAAGTTTTCCTCTTGCTGGAGTCTGGCTCCTGTCTTTATGTGCATCTGTGCAAATTGTAATATAACAAGGCAGATCACTGCAGACTTTTCAGATGGCTTAATAGCTACTGTTTTGCTATGGTCTGGGTTTTGCCACTTTATACCACTGGAGACATTTCCCAGTGATTTAATTTGGAGGAAAACATGAGCTGCAGTCACTGTGCCGCTGGTTAAGTTATAGGATTTTACCAAAATGTAGTCTCAGATGAATTGGGGAAATTGTTCTTAAAGTTCTACATCCAGTTAGATAAAACTGGGTAAGGAGGGGAGAGTTGAAGATTCCAAGATGATTTCTTGACAGTAGAAGGATCTGAGGACAAGACAGTGTTAGGATGTTTTGTGTGGTATAATAATGCTAATTTTAATTCACGTGGGACATGTGTATCAGTTGAGCTTTTGCATAAAAAATAAATCGGAAATAAAGCCTCTTAAAATGTCTCTTTTATTTCAGTTCACTCAGAAGATGTTGGATAATTTCTATAATTTTGCTTCCTCATTTGCTGTTACTCAGGCGCAGATGACTCCAAATCCTTCTGAAGCTTTCATTCCTGCAAATGTAGTTCTGAAATGGTAATGGAAATAATCTCAAACTTTTTTTCCCCCTCTTAAGCATCTAAACAGGTAGTTTTGAAGTATTAGATTACTGTCATGCTGACTGGTGAAATCTTGCAAAAAAAAGTTTCTGATTTGCTACTGTTTATCTGAAGTAGAAGTGTTCTGTCTGCTGCTTTTGTATTCATTTCTCAGTGTCTTGATACAATGATTTTGATTAGAAAAGTACTATGAGTATTACTCCTTTTAGAAATATAATCCTTATTCTATGTAGATCACAGTATGTTGCTGATTATGTAAATGCTTCTTGAGTCACAGGAAGAGAGAACATGCTATGACTGTCAGTTTGTGCTTATTTCTCATGCTTGTTCTCTTCCTAGAAATATATCCAGCATAGTTCCGTAGTTTAAGTATGTGACAGAAGGGGAGAAATTGTGTTCCTAGCTGACCTGATTATGTCACCATCAAACCTGAGACAAAAATAGGTCTCAAAATTGTTTTTCAGGGACTAATTTTGCAGATGTCTCATTATGGGAATAGCACATGTAGTCTGGTGAACTGCAGAAAGTCTGAAAAAGTCTTACCTGAAATAAAATCTCTACAGTATTAACCTAACTCATTGTTTTAGAAAAGTATTTTGGGGTCTCTGAGTTCTGTTTGTACATTAGTATGGATCAGCACAGACATGTGAGCACTTAGCATCAGCAGTAAGCTTCTTTTGTGCAATTGATGCAGAACACTTAGTAGAAAGTAGTTCTTAAATTCAGTTTTGACAATGGGGAATTTTGTTGTAGCTTTTTGTTTTACAACAATACTGTGTGCCTAGGTATTCTATGAACATAAGTGGTAAGCATTTTCATGCTGTGGAATAGATGCATTTTTTCTTGTTCTCTGCACAACTTGCATATCTCTTTAAAGCCATCCTAATTACTACACTTCTTTTTTTCCCTTCTAGGTATGAGAACTTCCAGAGGCGTCTGACACAGAACCCTCTCTTTTGGAAAACATAAACTTAAATCATGGCATTTGAAGTGCTTTCTAAAGAATGTTATCTGAAAGATGCAGTGAATATCTCCACTAAATTTACTTTGGGGAAAAAAAAAAAGATTAGTCCGAATAGACAACATTGTAACTTTTTTAATACTTTCAAATTATTTAAAATTAAAATCCATGAAAACTACTTGCTTTTGCTTTTGTTGTTGTTATTGAAGTACTTGGCTTCTCTAGAAATCAGTGGTGCATTTGCATATATAGAAATACTCTTCCGCAACTGTATGTAAAATGGAAGGAATTAAAAGATAAGATGTCAGCACAGTTTCATACTTGTTTGAAGTTTTCTGGTGGTGGTGAACTGTAAACAAAAAGAAATGTCTTTATCTCATTCTTAAAGATTATCGGACTATTAGTTGAGAATACAATGATTTTAGGACTCCTACTTACATTTTGCAGGCAACCAAAATTCCTGTCCCCATAAATATGTACCATACTATATAAATGTTTCAACTGCATTTCTTATTCTTTCTCTTTAAGATGCTTTTGGGCTGAATCTCGGGATTGCTTTTTTAATTTTTCCTGTGTGAAAATTTAGTGAAGAAAAGCCTTCTGGGACTCTTTTTCCACTGCATGCCAAATAGCACTGAAATGGCTCTTATGGGCCAACTAAGAAATGTAGATGTATATTTTACAATCCAAGAGTGTTCAGTGAGATGAGAGCTGGATTCCTGGCACTGGAAATATTTGATTAATTCCTACTTCTCTTGAACTTCTTCTGATTATGATGTAACAAATAATGTGGAGGAGAAAAATAACTTCTTGCTATCTGAGTGTATTGCAGTAGCATGAAATAAAGCACAGGCTTTTTTTCACCACTGTTTATTCAGTTAGGGAAGATACTCCTCAACTACCAGAAGCTGCGGACAGGTTTCCTTCTCTAGAGGCAACTGTAGGGCCAACACTCTGCACTGAATGGGCTGAGCCTCCATCTGGGAACAACAAATTGTTGTTCCCTCCCAGCAAGGGAGGGAGTTGCTCTCAGCAAGGAGGTGCACAGCTCTCCCTTGGGAGGGGGCAGTTCCCCAAAATGACCAGGCTCAGCCTGTCTTTCTTATAACCTAGATGAAAAGCATGAACACTGAGAATTTGGGACTTCTATTTCCAGTGCTCAAGAAACTGGTGATTGGAAGGCCTTCAGGAGCCAGTGGTCTCTTAGTAGTTTCTAGTAGTTTGAACTAGAAGTGGTATGGAGCCCCTGCCTCTTGGAGACCAGGATCCCTTCCTCTGCAGCTTACTGTCCTGCTGCAGTTCTTAAAGGTGTTGCATGTGCTGCCTTTGAAAACATGGTCTGTGTAGTGCCTCTGAGATAGCTCTGTGGCAAGATAAGATGTTTCATGAAAGAGCTTCAAAGGAACTGTAGTGTCCTCTATGCAGACTGGTGATGTGTTTTTTCCAGCTTGCAGTTTAAAACAGCATCTACATCAGATATGAAATGTAACTCAGAAACCCAGAAATCTCTCCCAGGAGAAAAGTCAGAGATTATTTTTCAGGAAAAGGCTGACAGAAATGCCAGAACTGAGTCCTGAAGAACTTTGTGCTTTTTCCCTCTGTTCTTGGTGCTAGCTGCTCAAAGTCTAGGTTTAACAGGCATGTTTGATAAAAGAGCTGCTGTAGTTCTGTTTTGGCATGCTGGTGAATCCTAGGCTAGACTTTCTGGAGCCTATGGCTACTGCAGAGTGTTCTTTTCTAAACTGTTTTGTGTACCTGGGAGTAAACACTTAGGGGGATCTCTCAAGGTACTGAATAGCAAATTCAGCCTTGGATTGGAAGTAGTGGAGATATTTATCTCTCTGATGCGCTCTATTTCATTTTTTTGGGGAAAAAAACACCATCTGGAAATTATTTTTAGGAACAGCTCCTCTGTACTTCAACTTAGGAATTCAAACTCTCTTAGTTATCAACAAACTCCTCTGGAAGACTGTCTGTGGGTTCAATGTGTTATAAACATGTATTTGTGCAGATGAAGCTGACATAGAGATCTGATATTCTGTGAGATAAAATTACTTTTCCAAAAGAGATTGTGAGGCCCCCCAGTCAACTTTTTCACAACTGGATAAAGCTGGAAAATAAAGTAACACCAACAGGAGTAAACTGATTTGCAAAAATGAAATATTGGAAATGTTTGCATCAAAAATGGCCTAAAGACCAGCAGTTATGATCAAAACAACTTAGTTAATTCCCCATATCAACATGTATTTCTCATTGGAATCCTCATCAAGAAGCTTGTTTGAGAGTTTCAGTGTTTTATGCGTATGAGTTTGTTTGTTTGTTTGTTTGTGTTTTTGTTTTGTTTTATTTTTTTGGATCTTAATTTGAAGGAAGGATGAGCAAAAGGGAGAAGAACCCTTGGTTAGGTGATACTCTCTGAGAAATGGTGATGAGTAACAGTTGTGACCTTGTCACTAGCTGGGACATCAGGGATTTGTGTCATGTCACAGACACCACTGAGGCTTTGTCAGAAGCAGAGCCAAGAAGATCTGGGCTGAAATCAGCATGTACTATGTTCTTTGCCTTTCTCCTGACACCTAAAACTTAGCAGCTTTCATCTAAGTTCCTCAGCACTCTAGAGAAGATCCACCAGCAGGGCAAGTACAATGTATACTTGCATTGCAAGTTACGCATATCTGCTGTCAACAACAGTATCGTGTGATATACTAGATACACCTCTAGATCCTGCACAGCATTTTTTATGTTTTCCTGTGCAAAGGAGTTAGTTAGTTCATTCTTTGAATTCCCTGATGTTGTAATAATAGGATCAGCAATATGCCTAATAGTGATTTATTGCTACTGAAGGACGAGATTTTTGTATTTATGCAAGTATTCATTAGAATTTTTTATAACTATGCTTGTTTAAAACAAGTTTCAAGCTTTGGATTTTATTTAGCTTCCCTTGACAGGTTATGAAATATTGAATGAGCAGCAGCATGTAAGCCCTGGAAGGTTGCAAAAGGACAGCTCAGGCTGTAGGGATTGAGTTTCAACCTTTGCTTACAAGGCGCTTCTCTGAAGTTAGTGCCATAAACTGTTCAAGTGCAACTATGTTCTTTTTGGCCCAGGGAAGCTCCTATTGCTCTGCCTCTCCCGGGTATCGGAGCACAGGTTGTCTGAGTTAGAGGGAAATAAAATTCCTCAATTTGCCTGGGAAGAGTTTTCTGAGTTTTCTACAGAAGCCACTATTTTAAATCTTGTTCTACTGTTTCTTCTGCTGTTCACACATGTTCTCATTCATAGTTCAATCTCTTACCAGGTGGAAGAAATAACCTATGCCCTAACTATGCCCTATTTATCTGTAGGAACTGTGAAAGGAAGATCTATTAAAAATTCCAGCACTAGTCCAGTGTTACTTGTATGGATATAATGGAATAAGTAGTTATGACTGATTAGCTTCTTGTCTTCATGAGGAAGCCCAGATTTGAGAACTATTGAGACACTAAGGCAGAACTACCCCAGTCCTAGGCCTCAGTTTGAATGGGAACCTCAATGAGTGAATTCACCAGTTCTTTTTTCCAGTTGGCACTGAAGGAGTGGCAATAGTGTTTTAAGACTTGAGATGTTGCACGTTAGTAGGAGCAGCCAAGAACAGGAACACAGTCAGTGAGGCAGGAGGCAAGAGCTCATCTTACACTGCCAATCTGGTACAAACCTGTAAGGCTACACCATGTCTAAAAGGCAAAGGGCATCCCTGCCTGAGCTCAGATGGGAAAGATGTAGTTGGGTAAAGGTAAAGAAGCAGATGCCTCACGCATAGAGGAAGAACAAGGCTAAGTAAGTGGAGCACATAGGAACACCATGTTGAGTAGTACAGGGTCAGTGGATAACAAGATATTTGAGAAAGAGATTGTAATTTTCTTTCTGCTGGACAGTGGCCTATATTTGTTGTCTTGCAGCTTTCCTTTCTGTTTTTAACCATGTGGTAAAAGTTCTAACACATCTGGATCCAGTGATCATTTTGATTACCGAAATAGTGATAAAGAAAGAATTTTTCAGGTCTATCTGCAGAGGTGGGATATTTGCTTGGAGACTGGGAATCACACACTTGTTCCCTGGAGGTAATTGTCCTCTGGAGGAGCATTGCTTTGCTACAGATAATGCTAGGGAGCACAGCCCTTCTAACAGACATGTCTCCATTATAAATGAAATGAGTCCAGTTAGTTATTCCTCCATCTGAGGATGATCTGACAGCACCTGATTATTCATCAGATTTAGCTATGATGCATCAATTTAACTGTAAAAGAATATGGATAACTTAAAATTTCTATTTATTCCTCACATGACTTTTTGGGACCCAGATTCCATGGAGGTCTCACTAGTTCTTGCTGCCTTTAAGATCTTTGAGTCATTAAGGAAAAGTACTACTTTATCTGTGAAGTCAAAAGTTTTAGGACTGAGCCCAAATTTATACTTTTAGGCAAATGACACTTTCTGTCCAGCAGATGGTGATAAAACACCAGTATTTAGACTATCAAGCACTATCTGTTTATGACAAACTTAAGAGATTGACTTTGCTTGTGTACCAGGGAAAAGCTGTTCTATTCAAATAGTTTAAACCAGAGTCGACAGAGTCAGGATAGAAGCAGTTTAAGAATTTATTAAGGACAAGATGACAAGTAATCAACCATCAGTCAGTGAACTATACATTCAGGATGAAAATGGGTTATATAACAGATAAACCAAAAAGTTGATCACTTGCAGAAATTACTAAACACCTACTAACGTTTAGACACTCTTCTGCAAGTAATTGCAAGAAATTCCAGCCACATACACAAATGCATCCCTCTAGGACATACGGGTCATGAGCACACCAACTTCTTTCTGTAGTGTTATCCAAGTGGTTATCTTCTTGTCTGTAATCAGAATTTATAATAAACTTTACAACATTTTTTTTGTAAATCAGTTCTGCTGTATAGAAGATTTTGAATAGCTTAGCACAGCTATTCTTAAACACTTCAAAAAGTTAAGTCTGGCTTCCTCAAAATTATTAAAATCTATTTAGTTCAGTTTCATCTGATGATGCAATGCCTCTTGCCTTTAGGTATGAAAAGATAAAAGCATACAGCCATGTGTGGAAAAAGTTTGCATTAATATATAACATAAGCGAGATATTAATTCTCTGAATGGTGGTGTTGATGAGTGACAGAAAAAGGTGTTGTCCAGATATGATATTTTGGATCTACGTGTCACAGCTCCAAGGATTTCTGTTCTCTCGTTGAACTTAGCGGCTCATTGTTCCTTCTGTCGAGGCCTCCTCAGGTTGCCTGTTTTGATCAAATGAGGTTAGTTTGAACACAGTAAATATTAGATCTTTGCTAACTGAGCAAATTGTAAATGAAACAAGTCAGGGAGTTGGCAGTGGGTTAAAGGGACACCAGATAACTGCAGTGCCACTGCAGTTTCAGTTATTCTCCTCCTGTCTGTTGTTGGCCCGCAGTCCTTATCAAGGCACTTTGTGCTCAATTCTTGTTCATGTCCTGGCAGACACAGCTCATTATATGCAGCTACTCAGCTCCTAATTAGGATGCTACAGAAGGTCTTGATGCTCCTGTGACAGAAGTAGTCACAAGTGCCAGAAGAGTTTAGATTTGGCAGTTCTGCAAATACCTGAGAGATTGGCACGGTATGGCTCTTCCTCAGTAAAGTGCTTGCCTAAGAGCAGAAGGAAGGTGAGGTGTGCAACCTCTTGAAGGAGAGGCATGAATAAACATTGAAGGTTTGTTCATGTGACTGCAGAACAAACCTAAGTGAGCTTGAGTTTGCCTGTTTTGGTCCATTACAGTTTGACATCTGGGACATGATAGCCAATTATTTCTGAACTCAGTCTGTCCCAGCTAAAAAATAAAACCACCTGGGTTTCACTTTTACAGCTTGCATTTGGGCTAGACTGTCAGCCACTTCTCAGCTGACACATGCTGACTCATTGGCATTTAGCATGTGGAGTGGACTAAGCCTTGTGAATATGCATGGTAGACCTCATGGCAACCTGTTGTGGTTAACCTCATAGTACATGCTGTTAATTTCTAGTCTTAGAAAATTACTCTTCACTCTTTACCATGCCTGAATTTGCCTGACCAGAGATGGGAAACATCTCGGTATGGTCATTTGACTGTGCTTTGAGCCTTTTTCAGAAATCCCTCCTGTCACTCATTTCTGTCTTCACTCATGACTGCAGACAACTTCTGTCTTCATGGAGCTAACTGTTATGCCCAGGAGCAACCTTTGCATTACAGACTTGGACAGTGCTTTTCATTCAGTACAGGTACAATGGGAATGAGAGTAGTGGCAGCATGAACCGAATGAGCCGAAGTGCACATGGATTCAAAGTGCTGCATGGATTCATAATTTACTGTTATGCATGAGGGAATAACTCCATAAGGGGCAGGTGTAACCAAATGAAGCACTTATAATACATAAGCTAGAGGGAAAAATGTTTCCTACTAATGCTGGAGAAAGGGCATAGGGCTGAAGAAAGTCCATTTCTTGGACATTAATGATAGGAAGCATTATGTATCTCTTTTTTTTTTTCTTTTTTTCCTTTTCCTTTTTACTCCAATGAATCCTACTAAGCAATCTCTCATTTAACTGACTATTATCTAGCTCTATTTTAAACTCCTTTTAAAATGTGTGTCTATATTTCAAGTACAACTAATATTATTTAAACACTGGTACGCATTTGTCCATTGGCAAAGACAGGCTCAACCAACTAATATTTATAATATCCCCTACCAAGCAGTGACAATTTTTTCCCCTCATTTGAAAAATCTCTGTCATGTCAAAAAATGTTGCAATTGATCTTTGTCATAAAATTCAATAATGCCCAAATGTACAGATACCCTGTTTCAACCTAATATAGATAAATGAGGTTCATGATAAACTATTGACTTTTACTTGGCACCTATGTACCTCAGTATTTTATGCATTTGATTAACATACAAACAAGATGGAAAAAATCAAATAAATGAATGCAAGGAGTAATGTTTTATTCTCCTTAAATGATATATGAGACTTGGCTATTTATAGTGAGAGGTTGGGAGAAATGTAAAGCTAAGCCAATTCTTGGAATGCTGATACAGGAGATTCAGTGAAAAATTGATATTCTTATGAGGAAACTTCTGTAGGGAAAGTCAGAACACCATGTTGTGGGGTAAAGCTCATTTATCTTTGCCTTGATCATGGTATCTACTTAATGCAGTCAAACATTATGTAAGAAACATTTTGGAGAAATAAGGCCCATTTTTAATGCTTAGCTACTGGAATATCTTGCTAAGGGCTGTGTTTGATCATCAGTATGGAAATCTTTAAAGCAAGATTTTATATTTCCCTGCAGGTAGTACTATGGCTCAGTCATGAATATTGATTTATTAAAGAAGCTTATTCAGGAGAGGTCATTATGCAGGAGTCTGGACTGCTCAGTCACACCGATTCTTTCTCTTCTCAGAATTTATTTGTGCACTGAACTGGCACAGGCAAACCAGAGAAGGCTTATGCTAATGTTACGATTTTGGTAAACTATTAAGAATGGACAAAAATAATTAAAGAAAGGATCCCATCATAGACATGACTCTCTTTAAAGAGCATTTACTCATAGCTGGGGAAACTGCTAGGATCTCACTAGCCCAGAACCAGGGGAGTTTTCGAAGTATCTAACTTGAGCAGAGCTAAAATACCAACTCCTTTCAGACTTACTCTCTCACTATTTTGGATCCATGCAAAACAGAGATTCTCAAGTGGTGCAAACTGCCAAAGCACCAATAACATCAAGAAAAAGTCTTCAACAAATAACGAAGATGTGTATTTTGTGCATTTTGACTGGTCTGTATTTACAGGAGACAGAAGAAAGCTGGAACAAAATGGGGTATTGACGCTGTTTTTTCCATCTTCCTCAGTCATGTAGCTACCTGGGCCCTGTTTTATAGACTAATGATCCTGGCCAATTTTGGCATACTGCCAAGCTCTAGAAGAAGATCCTATTTAAAATTTCTCTCAGATAAAGATGAAAAAGAAAAATTAAAAAAGAGGAAAGTCTCTAGAAGGAAGTGTTCCACAGAGTTTCTTCCAGAGCACATTCTGCAGATGGAAGTCCTTGCAATGTCCTTCCAAAATGAGACTTCTGTCTGTCTTCTTGGTCTTCTGTAGATTTTTCTGTTTGATGGATCCCTAGATATTTCAAAAGGAAAGTGACTTTGCTTTACTAGGAAAGCACACAACCTTGAAATGTCACAGGGGTCAGTAGTGTTTTCTCTTTGGAAGTTAGTACGGAGATAATATTACATAAGCAGATTTTGGAAGACTTGAGTATGTTGCTCTATAACAAGCATTTGGTATATATTGGGGCAGCTGCATTGGGCAGATCTATTATGCTTTACCAAATGTAGACATCTACCAAGTTACTTGAGACTGTCTTCAAAGTTAATGGAGGTAAGTAGGTGCTTTCTTCTGAGCTGTTCTACATGTCTGTGGTAAGATGTGGTACACCACACCACAAATTACAAAGACAATCCAGGATAACTAGGTGAGATATAGAAGGAAGAAAGTAGGTGAAAATGGAGCAACTACTCTGCTAGGCAGATGGGCTTCAGATTAGGAGAATTGGATGCTCTAAAAAGGATTACGTCCTCTTCCATCACCTCTAAATGTTGAACAGATTCTGAAAACTTTTTTAAAAATTGTCCTTGGATAAGAAAGTTGGAGTCTGACAGTACTTCACAATGTTTCTTTGTCTCAAGGTCATCATGAATTAATTTTGGAGAACCATGGACTCAGTTGTCTATGTCCAATAAATTATAGCAGGTAATTAAGCTATTCATTTTAACTTTACTGCTACACTCCAATGTCCTTGTAGTTCTGATATACTGGGTACTTTTTCTGCAATAGAAAATTTGTCTAGGTCCATTATTTGATAAGGGAATTTGTGGAACGATGTCCTGTGAACGTTTTGTTTGAAAAGTTGCTGTCATTTGTTTATTGAACAAAAACATCCCCTCTACCGCTTATTATTTTAGGAAAAAATGCTTTCCTTCTACCTAGTTTTTGCCTCTTTGGAGTTATATAATATTATGAATATGCAGTCCTCTATAAGTAATTCATGTTATCAATGCCTTTGTAGCTCTGTGTTCCTTACCTCCTCATGCTTTTTGACAAGTTTACATAGAGAAAATTTTGAGATAATTAGAGTTATCATCTTTATTTTGCAAATTAAGACACAAAAGTTTTCTATGGCTTCGGTGAGCTTTGTATCAGGCTGTAAGGGTTTCAGTCAAAGTTTCACAGTGTGACACATCTAAGGAAAGAATCCAGGACACCTAAATCTCACTGATTGTATGGAAATAAATGTAGGTCGTTAGGATTAATTAGGATGGCAGGTTGCTCTCAGCCTTGCGTAGACCTTGTTTTCTATCTTAGATCATCAATATCCACTACTGCTTTCTATACTACTGCTCTTGTATACAGATATCTAGATTGTCAGTCTCTAAAATTGGCCTTTTAGACTGAATCAACACAAAATTCTAAGGCTCATCACTGCTAAAATAGAGACATGCATTCATTTCTACAGATGCATTAATGCTTGTGTCCCTAGTTACAATAACACCCACAAATGGGAATATAAGTCCAGTTCCATAGGAAAATATGTCAGGGACAGAAAGCTCCTTGAGCCTACCCATGAGGGTACATGCGCTAGCTGCTATCTACACCCTCTGGGCTCTTGCTGACTGCTGGTTGCATAGCAGCACACTCCTGGCTCCATGGGAAGCCAACCTGCTACATCTATAAAAGGTACATCTGAAGGATGGAAGAGAAGTGTCAGCACAAGCTGAAGGAGTAGAGAAATGATGCTCAGAGGTCCAGCGGATGTTGAGCCCTAGGGGATTTCTTTTCCTGGTCCATTAAAGTCAGATTGCCACGGTTTGGGTCCTCAAGACTTGCCAGTAATGAGGTTGAGCGTGTTTCTCCCAGCTGGTGCACACTCACAAACACACACTCGTCATTCACAGTACAGACACGGCTGGTTGTACCGATCAACACAGACAGAGAACAGTACTTTCAGTACAGGCAGCCCAGTCCTGATTGCCTTCTCTGTCTGACTGAGATTTCTATCTGCTAATGGAGTATATAGATTTGCGCAAAACCAGCAGTAGCTGAACTTAGACATTAGGTCTACCTTGGGAGTCGTCCCACAGACCTAGGCTCCTTCATCTGCTGACACCTAGACCTAAGAAGCTGTCAGGCTTGTGGCTGGCACTCAGTCCTCTAACTGTCCTAATCCTCACATTCACACAGTTCACTAGGAAGAGGATTTAATTGGAAGCTATGACACTGTGACTAGGTATGTGAACTGCTCAGCCAGAGTACTGACCACCATAGGTTTACGTGCAACCAGCCCCCATTATCTCCTCTTTCCTCTATTTTCACACCCTTTTTCCTGACTGATATATCTTGTTCCTTAGCTTTCCCCACCTTTGATCATCCCTCTAAACATACCATAATGTTCTGTACCTTCCCACATTCTCCTTAAAATGTCCCCTAATGACTTTTACAGAGTTGCAAAATTCTCTCTGCTCCATCCCCAAACTCTTTCCCCACACACCTTTTATGAAGTCCTATACACTGTTATATAATGATCCTTTTGAGTGCTCTTGACATTCCAGGGGGAGTTTTCTGCGACTGACTCTTCTGGGAGGATTTTGCACCATGGACAATTCTCTGAAATCTCAGGAGCAGCTGATTCAGGGAGCCCCATTTGGTCACTGGAAGCCTGTCACTGTTAGTCTGATGGTTGCTGGGATCAGACTTTGTTTAAAGTGATTAGGCTTTAATTGGATAACCTAATAGGTGCTTCAGCTACATTACTGGAAATCCTCTCTCTCTGTGTCCACATTTGAGTTCACCTTATACATTTTCTTTTATTTCTCACTATGAAGTTTGATCAACCATTTTTATGAGCACTAGAATATGGTCCTGTCAACAGTGTACCAAAAAATTCAGAACCAGATTCCTCCTGAGCAAAGTGGCACAGGTCAGCAGAAGTCAGTAGAGTTTTTCGGTTTCAATCACACATGAATTTGTTCTCTGATGCCTAATGCTTTTTTTAATGTTTGCTTTTTTATAGATATGGGCAACAGTTACAATGTACTTGAGAACTAGGAAAGTGAGAGATAGTCCTGTAGTTTTAACTTGTCTGTTTCCAATGAAAATTATTAGAAAAATGGACAGCTCTCATATTTATATTCTATAAAGTTTCAAAGTCTTGTAGGGATTATATTCAAATCTATCTAAATGGAACTCTGATCACAGAGGTATCTATGGAGAATGTGCTTACTGAGCATAGCAGAATTACTTCTCAAGTTAAGTTCCTTGTAGATTTGGAGAAGCAGGTTCAAATCTGAGCTTATAAAGTGTGATAATAGATAAGAGACATACAGAGCTGTGTGTGGAATATGTAGAAGATAGATAGCCAGAAATGAAGGACTCCAAATAAAAAATATTGTTCTCTGGGAGAGAATTGCATTGTTTTTAATACATTAAATATTTAGCAAGCTTTCTCTCAGTCACAGAAGTTTAGCAATAGAAGGTGAAATTTGTACAGAAATATATACTCCACTCATAACTATTTATCTCAAGAAATTTGACAACCTAATTATAATGAATTGCAAGCATTTCCCCAAACCATATGAAGTAGTATTTCTGTGTTCATCTCTCTGCAGTGCTAAATATTAATTTTCCATTAGATAAGTATGTTTTTTCTTTCTCATACTACACAGATCAAATCTAGATATACATATTTTGGGCAGGGATATCTGCCCAGGCTCCAGCCTGTCATTCTGCTTTTTTTCTTTGGAACTTCAGGGCAAAATATTTTGTACTGACTTTCTGTGTGTTATATTCTTCAATGCAAATTTCTTTCATTTCCACAGGTATGACAGAGGTATGTGTGCTGTCATAGGACTGAGGATAGGAATGATAAGAAAGAGGGTTTCTACTTGTCCAGGTTTACAGTTTTTCAGTAGACTGCAAACTCAATTGCTAAGACATCTACAATCCCTGGATAACAGGACTGGTTTACATGTAATAGATGTGTAATAAAAACACCTCCCTGAGGCATGTCTTGTCTTCATTTCAAATTTATTTTGTTATATGAAGCTCCATTCACTTCAACACCGCTATTCCCAGAACACAAATATCAGTTCATGACTATCAGATCCTTAGGAATCAGCAGTCTACCCAAAGTGATTCATTTACTGAGATTCATTCATATACTGTGAATATTCATGGTCTTCTGAACATACTGCTATCTATAAGGGAATTTACCTCTTATACTGCAAAGATGGTACCTTCTCACTCCAAGACTGGAGTGCATAAGAACAAAAACAAGATGACAGTATTCCATTATAGCTTTCCAGTATATCCTCCCAGCTCACTGGGTGTGTAGATCAAATAAATAAGGTGATTGGATGGACATGTGAACATGAGTACCTGCTATTCTAAGTTGTTATTCTACCATGTCTACAACTATTTGATCGCAAAATTGTAGCATATTGTAATCGCAGCATATTGTAATTTCCTTTAGTATGCAGATGCTGAATTTGTATTATGACAGGCAAAGAGTAGGCTGTATTAAGACACAGGTTAAAGAAAATCCCTCACTTTTCTATTGGGACAGTTTCTTTTCTACATGGGACAGTTACACATACACTGGATTCTGAGTAACTTATGTGAAAGCTAGTAGAAAGCATCTTTCCTATGGACCCCAGCAACATTTTGGACCAGGCAGACTCTTCTATGTGCAGTTGTTTCTGTTATGTACATTTTTTTTTCAATTTTCCCAGTACCTTTCTGCAAGTTATGCAATATCAGCAAAGCTAAAGAGCAATATTCACCTTTACCATGTCATGTCTCATTTCATAAAACATTATTATGGCCTCTTTTTTGGGCGGCTTTTCTCAAAGTGGAAATCTTTGTCTCTTCAATTTCTCCTTATATAAAAATTATTCTACAACTCTCATCATCTCTGTACATCTTCTCAGTTTGCCTCTGATCTCACTGAGAATGAGTGAAGGCTGATACTGAAAATATATTTTTAGCATCCATTCAAACACAGGAGAGCAAGAAGACCTCTGCATATCCCAGGACTGGTCTTTAGCTGCCCTAGTTTGGACAGAGTAGGTTTACTTTAAGCTAAAAAAAAAGAATTAGAAAGAAAAAAAGTAAGAAAGGATTGAAGTGAATAACATCATCTTCATCATGACCCCATTAAGGTTAATAAAATGTAAAAATGAGGTAGTGCTCACCCACTGTTTTATCTTTAGTTCATTGCTTTTTTTTTCTGCTAGCAGTGCGTCAATATCCTGCAGTATATTCTAACTGATTGAATAAAAAGTTATATTTAATTGGGAAATCAATGAGCAGGAATAGGGCACTGGGGTCATATAGATTGTATCATCCTGACCAATCTAACTCACTTGCCCTTTGAGCTGGTCTTTCATCATTATATTTCACTTGCCAATTCCTCAGCGGTCTTAATTATGGGCACAGCAATTTGTCTTCAAATATCACACTACAGTGAAATCTATGCATCAATAAATACAGCTCAAAAGCTGTTTTCCACACTGCTGGAGAGTTAATTGCTTCTATGGTTAAAGCAAATGTGGTAATTTTTTACATTTGTGGTGCTTTTCAACTTCTTCAAGTGACTGGAGGCCACTAAGAAAGCCTAAATTAAATACAAACATTGCCTTTGAACACGAAAATTGGTTCTGAGTAATTTTTGACACTTTGTTTGTGCAGAGATTTCTTTGCAGAAACCCAAGAATGGCCAAGAAATAACAGAGGACACTTTCAAAATCATGGCTAGCTTAGTCAGAAGAATTTTCTGGCTCTTCATGATAGTCTTGCTCCTTTTGAAATATCAGCGGTATGTAGAGGAAGGGATGAATTCTGTATTTTCAAATTCAAGCTAGTCTAGGAAAAAAAAAAAAAAAAAAAACAAAAGCAGTAGCCAGTAGCCCATTCCAGAAAGAACAATTCTAATGCTGTCCTTGTGTGTGTTCTCTCCCAAGGAGGGTTGTTCGATAGCACCATTTGGAAGGCACAAGGTGCAAGTGGTCCTTGAAAATCAGTCTGTGAGGAAGAAGTTCAGAGAAGCACATGTCATTGATTGGACGAGGTAGCTTCCTTGCAGGCTTTTGTGGAGTGGCCACAGCCAACTTTCTGGACTATATAAAACATCTCTAATATTATTGTGCTATCTGTGTGCAGGCAGTAGCTCTGCTCCCTATATCCCAAATGGCTTATGAGACACAGCATTGCTTTCTGTGCTGGCAGCTTGCCTCAGCATGATTTCTTAATGACTGTCAGTATTTTCTGCACTTGTAATAGGCAGCCCTCCTAGGAAACATTTTGTTTCTGCCTTACCAAGAGTAGATAGGATAGCAGCAGGTCTAAGACCATCAGTCCTCTGTTCCAGGTGAGCTTCTCTCCCAAGAATATATATAGGATATTGCTTGAAAAAAACAGCACAAAGAAAGTGATGGGATATAGAAAGGGATATAATGATCCCAAGCATGGGTTATTGTTTTGTCCTTCAACCCTGAGAAGGTCCAGTCCATGCTGCACTGTGTATACAGTGAAACTAATTTGGGGGCAAAAGTGTTTAAGTGGCATCCATGTCCCCTTGTTACCTCAAATCCTTGTGTCCAAACAAAGATGGTAGCAGAACCTTTTCCTGCCTGTTTGGGATTCCCATTTCATCAACAGGTAAGAAATTATTATTTCTTTAATTTGCAGCTTCTGATCAACAACATGTTCAGCAGGATTTGCTCGTATGACCAATTAAATAAACATTGGTCCTGTTTGCTGCTACATCCCAATATCTGTGAAAAATGCAAAGCATTTAAGTGGGGCAATATCAGACATGAACCTAGGCTTCACTTCACCATACTCAAAATAAAAGTATTATTAGGCAGAATACCTGTTATTTTTCTATTTCTTCAGCTAAAAACTTGTCCTTCCAGATGAGGAACTTCTCCTGACAAAAGTTTAATGAAAATAGATACATGCCTGTGAAAAAAATCGATCTTGAAGCTCCAACTTTTTCAAAGTTTTCAACAAGCTCTGCTGTGAAATAGCTGGGCAAATGCATTATGTTCTGGAGAGTACTTCCTATGTTGGCTGTAGCAAACTCTGAGCTCACATTAGAAGGACATCAAAAGTTCTAGGTTCTGAAAAAGCTATATAGAAACGATATCTGTCTAATGGAAAAAATATATTTTTTTCAAATAAATGTGGTGTGTACTGTCTAAGACACTGGCCATTTGACTGCAAGAAGCTTATCCTCTAAGTCAGTAAGAGTGCAGCTATTGAACAACATCAAACTGAATGTATAAATATCTTGACGACAAATCGATTATATCTGCATTAGTCAGAATGGAAATAAAGCTACTATAATTGAACATTATCACAGGTTTTGATTTTCTTGGCTTGGAAATCAAGTATCTCATCTTCTGCTTGGAAGGTCATCTTGGAAAGCTATCAAGCCACACAGAGACACGGACAAGAGGAATATGCTTTAAAAAAAAGAGTGTGTTCTTTGCTTACTTCAGACCCTACGAGGTCCCAAAACCTGTCACAAAAAATAACAGCATCACAACTGATTAAGTCCCTAGAAAGAAATACAGAGTACAGTTCACTCAAGGACTTATCAATCTGGCTCATGCCTTTAACTAACTAACTGTCCTATGCAGAGGGTCATTTCTAGGCAGACTGAGGGTATTCATGGTCTATCTCTAGGCAGATCCTCTACGAGGGATTAAGTAACTAAGCAAAGACATCAAGAAAGGTTTCTGCTCTTACCTTGTCTGTTTTAAGGCTCAGATCCTGCCTTTGGTATCTGAAGTACTTGTAGCTAGGCCATATGATGGTCCTTTATTTCTTAAAAACTTTAATGCCCACATTGCTATGAAGACAGACAAGGAAGACTGTCATGTCAAGTCCCTTCACATGACTGTACAGAAAGAGCAGCAGTTAAGAATTAAAATGAGACTGTAGCATAGTAGTCTAAAATATATGTGTAAAAACAATGAAAGCAGAGGTTTCTGTATGAATAATGTTTTCCTTTGCAGGTAGTTTATGGAGGGAGAGACTGGATAGAAAACTAAATGAAAGATGTATGGCTTCTAGACAATGAGAGATGCAAAAACCACACCTACATATTACTCAGTACTGCCTCATTTCCTCGTCTCAGGTTTTCTTCCAGCTTGCACAGCTCTGGCTAATAAACAGCCTGAAAACAGGTGCATACTTAGTTGACTCACACCTCTGCACATAGAAATTTTTAATGGAAATGCTATATCAGCACATACTTTTGATCTTCTCTGTTGGAAAAGAGC
>JAUBNY010000473.1:62923-75617 GCA_032275445.1 Crypturellus soui | reverse complement strand
GGAAGTTGAAAACGCAGTTCATTTTAAAATAGATTTGATACATTGCATTATTTAACTATTCCCTGAATAATTTCAAGCTCTGAATGCATTTACAACACAAAGTATTGCTGACATGCAGAAGAAATTTGTTTAAATAATAGCCTTCATTTTCTATATATTGATACTCTTTTGCATATTTTTTTCATTGATGAACTCAGGAAAATTTCTGAAGTTTGCACATATTGTCAGTTTTACACTTCTTTTACAGAGAGATCTAAAACCTCCATAAATTTCCAATACCATTTCCCTTGCTGAATGGTGTCTTTGCTCATGAGTGAAGTGTAATGTATTGACTGTAATTTCTTAGTATTGGCCTGTTTTGCTCCTACTTGGATAAATTAAGTTACTTATCCTGGTAAAATGTTATTGTTTTGTAGTATGAAAATGGTGGCTATCAGGAAAAAAAGACTTCACTCTTTGGCCAAGATTTAACCAGGATCAGCATCTGCTCCAGTCTTTTTGGCATACTTCTATATTATAGAAATTGGAGACAAGTATTCTTTCCTTAGATTTCTGTGATTTAATTTTTTTCTCTTTTGGTGCAAGACCTGTGAGCTATTTTGTGAAAAAAAAATGGAAAAAACTATTCAAGATCAGAGGCAGGCCAGATGCTTATTCAAGTCAGGCATCTGAATGTAATTATTTTACCTCTTGGCTGAAAGCCTTGTCTCCTGAACACAAGCACACTGAACATAAGCAGAGCCAATATACTAACTCCAACAGCAGGCAATAGCAGTTGCCAAAGGAAAAGTGCAGAAACAGAGCACATACAGCAATACTGCTTTAGGGTATTTCCAAGTTTTCAGTAATCTGCAGTTCAGAGACTTCTACAACCAGAAATATCTTCTCTGTGTTTAAGAGCTCTTAATATCTTCTTGACCTGCCTTAAAATTAGTTCTTTATCCCTGATATCTACCATAAGCTGAATTGGAACCTTGGCTGGTCTTTCAGAAATTTTCAGAGACTCAGACTTCTTAGTGAAGTGTTTCCGTATTTATAAATCGGAAATTTCTGGTAAAAATCTTACGGTGAAGAGAAATAACAGAGTGGCTGCAATATAGAAAACATGGGCTATGTATGTAAATATGCACATAGATGGGAATTTCTCAGACTATTTTGAAGCAGTAGTGGTCATGTTTCATAAGTAATATTTATCCTCTGAGAATCTGTAGTAGAATAACTATATTCTGCAAGCTTTTTTTGTGCTGAGCAATTTGTTATTCTTAAAGGAGGTATTTGGTTCCTGAAGTCAACACAGATAGATAAGAGAAATGATACTTGGCATAAATAAAGTCATAATAAAACTCTTATAAGCAAGAGGAGAGGACAAGGGTGACTGCAGTTTCAGCAGCAAAATTGTGGAGTTGCAGTGTTTCTTGGCAGATATTAATGTCTGTGTGCTGCTATTTTCTCCTTTTGGGAATGTAAAAATGTAGAATTTGAATGCTGAACATGAATTTTCCACTTTCTGTACATGCGCTGAGCAAATACTGACCAACATAGAGTAATATATTTTAAAATATTCTCTATCTTTTTTTTTTTTCTTCACAACACCAAGGTCTTAAAAAGGAGAAAGAAAGTAACAGTTGTATGATTTTATTTCTCAACCCCAAAATAGTTTTTCTATAAGAAGCTTACAGAAAATAGAGTTTCTCCTCGGTCAGAGGGTACAATGTCTTTCTTGTCTCTTAGGTTATATGGAAAGTTTTATATGGAATAATGTAAATTCTTCTGCACCAGCAGTAAATAGAGGAATCAACAGAAATTTATGTCTGATGTTCTTGAGGAATTGATGTTTCAGCAGTACTTTTTCAAGTAATTGAAGGTGCTTGGTAACCAAAAACCTTGTGCTTCTATTTTAATTCTAAATATCTCCTCACTTAAAAAGAAAATCCTAAGATGAACTGCATTTCTGAAGCCTGAAGGCACAGATTATTGCACTCCTTTTACATCTGTAGTGTAAGTAAGTTCAGCCTGTTTTGTCAAGGAGCAGAGAATGGTATGATAAAAAGATGGGCTGAATACCTCCTGAAAGCAATGTAGAGACCTTGTGGAAGCAGTACACATTTGTCTGGTGGAGTGCCTGTCCCACCAATGAATTTCTTTGAGTTAAAATATGTGCTACGCTGGTGTATATTGTACTTAATTTCATTCTTCTGACTGATACCAGCTTTTGAAATAGGATTGACTCAAAACAAAATTTCATGTTAATAAAATAGGAAACCACATTCCAAACTCAGGTTTTTTTTTGTTATGAATATTGTTTTCCAGACTTTGGAGGTTTTTACTTCTTGGATCACTAAGAAGCTTTTCTTTAAATGAATTTATTATTGTCTGAAAAATACTCCCCTGGTAAACCATCTCAGTGAAATGGGAATGCTACTGCTCTTGCTCAAGGCAAGTAGTGTTCTCTACATTGATAATACTGATACTTTGTTCTGTTTTAAAATTACATCAGATGATAGATAGGATAGGTAAAAAGTTTCTAGTTAACATGGCAATGTATGGCTCATACATCCAGAGAGAACAGTCCAAAGAGTAAGGCATTGTTCTCCGTGTCAGGCAGTGTGATTTTCCCATGTTCTCTCTGTCTAATGCAGCAGATAGATAGCAGTGAGTCTAGTCCTCACCCATGCCAGTTTAAAATGAGACATGAGATTTTGACTCCGCATGGAGGTAGCTGTGTAGATGTGAATTCACAGGACCAGACTCTACTACTCTAAAGGGCACTACCCTAAAGCAAGTGCCCGCTATCAAGTACACATGTCATTGCTGGCTCTTGGCACCAGTTGTTTCTCTTCATGTATCCGCTGTTGGATCTCAAGCTGCTCAGTGGAAAGATCAATATCTTTGTGGGTGTCTGCGCTGTATGTGGTCGGTCTCCTGAAGTTCCTGAGGCATCAGACAGGTGTGCTCCATGTTGAGAGTGTGGATCTTAAACCTGTTTATTTCACTGACAGTGCAGATGCAAAGCATCCTTCAGAGTAGTGAAACTCCACCTTTTCTGGATTTGTGTCCAGGGAGAGTGATAATGGGATTTTTATCTAATAAAATAGAATGTGAGTCCTTCATTGATATTTTATATTAAGCATAAAATTATGGACATATAATTATTTGCAGAAGACAAACCTGTGACACTTTAACTGATGTCCCCTTGCTGACTATTGAAGGCTTTTTGAACTTAAAGAATTAAATACTTAGAAGAGGCAATTTTGAAGGTTTGAAACACTATCTATAAAGTTCTTCTCTGACCTCTAAGATAATTTATGCAATTGGTAATTCCACCCCCCCAAAAATGGCAAATAAATATACTAGAACTTTTATTAAGTAGTTAACTACATTTCTTTGTGGAAAATAGTAAATGGGAAATAAGAAGAAACTTCTGTTGGTTTGGAATGAGATGATATACTGAGCATAAGGAGAGGAGGGAAAAGTGGTGATTTCAGACAGAGAAACAGATCATCACATGTCTCAGATTAAGTACTAGGACAATTTATGGGATATCTGGGAGAGAGACAATTCACTTTATATCACAGCTTGAGGCTCTCAGCAATGGTTTCAACACAGGAGGGTTTCTGGCCTTGGACATTACTGAAATTGAATGACAGAGGTAATCCAAAGAGGCATATTTAGTAGCTTAGTTCCTGAGGAATGGTAAAGCTGTACACTTGAAGTACATAATAAATTGTTTTACCTGCTTGGGATTTTTTTTTCATTTCATTCAGTGACAAATGTATTTGTTCATCCTTTTGTGTGGCCTGCACATTTCCAGAATGCCTTCGTATCCCTTTCAGATTTATAAGCTTGAAGCAATAAAATGGATTTTACCCTTGCGATGAAAGTCCTAGTCCTTCTTTCCCCTCTGTTTAGCAGTCCCCTGAGTGCTTTTATTACCTGTGAGTTGTGAGATACTGAATCACTGAATCCAGAATGGCTGAGGTTGGAAGAGCTGCACATGGTTTCTGCTGTTGTTACTGGGCAAGGGTCAAAGCTTGTAGTGCAGGGGCTTTTGAGAGCAGGGACAGAGAGTCTTTCTAATTAGAGTCATTATGTCCTCCTTCCCCTAGCTCTTTCCCTTGACTAGAATGTGCAGAAGGCAAGAGTCTTTGCCACTGTTTTGACATTACACCTTCTTCTCTTTTGATAAAAACATGTGCCTTTGGTCCCTGCTTTGTGGAGGCTGCAGAATTCAGTTTTGGAAGAGAAAGATTTGGGAAGGTTTTAATGACTTGTTTTCATTTTACCTGTTCTGCATACATAATGTTTCCTCCTTCTAATTTTCCTCCTTCTCAAAATCCATAAAAGAGTGACTTGCAATGGAATAAAAATAGTATCTGACATATATCTTACCATACTGTACCTTTCTTATGTATAATGTATATCATGTTTTATTTTTATGTTGCACTTTATGTTCAAGGGGAGTCTAAACCCAAACATATTCTCAAAATAAGAGTATAATTCAGGTTGGGAGGGACCTTATCTTGAGATGTCTGCTGCTAATGTTGACTTCAGATGAACTCCTGCACCAGGTCTTTAGAAGTGATGACTGTTAAACATCTATTCCAATGGATAATTCCTATTCTGCAAGCCAAGGGATGTAGAGTAGCTTTAAACCACAGTCCACAGTACTAGTTTTCTGCAGAAGGAATTGGCTGTATCCACAGTATGCAGTACTCGATTCAAGTTTCAACTGAATCCCAAATGTCAGCTGTGTGATTCTAAGAAATAGTTATCAGAATGTCAAGTTTTTCAGCTCAAAGAGTATGGAGATAAGTGATTGCTCTGTCAGAGACTGAAATCTTGGAAGAGTAGTGTAGCGCTGTCGATATGTGCTGTATGTGGAAAGGCTGTGCAGGCATCTGAGGAAACAAGGCTTTCTGGGATAGTGCTGCACTACTGTGTGATGTGGATGGACCTAAACTGCTTGGTATTTTCTATACTGCCTCTGTGAGAGATCTCTGGAGTCACCAGACCCCAGAGCAACAGCCAGGTGTATGTAGAAAGTACCTAGAAGTTTACCTTTAGGAGTGCAGGAAGAAATCAGTACATGCGAGGTGGATGACTGGGAGACAGGACCTGAAAAGACAGAAAAGACCTGATCTGACAGTGTCACACCACTAAATCAATGTTGTTCCAGGCTCTGTCGTTTCCAGCAAATTTACAGTTAAACTCACCATTTCTTTTAGACCCGTGTTCTCTTCCACAGTACAGTACAATGCTTATCCTCCTCCTCCTCCTCCTTTTATTTATCTGAGAGGTCTAATTCAGTCTGAAAACACATTTCCATTGGAAACTAATGGATTGGTCAAGATATACTAAACCCAGCTTTTACTACGCAAAACTTTAAAGGAGCAGCCTACAGAGAGCTCCCAGCTGTAGTTTCTACCTCATTTTTTTTCTATTAAAGTATGTTTATTATTGTATCTATTGGTGTCTGACCTTTACGTCTACTGAGAAACTGTCCTAGCATCTTTTGAACTATTAAAATCGTTTTTCTTGTAGTTCACTCTTGTGAAAAGAGTTAATTGTGCCACCCAAGAACATTCCCAGCTAGCAGCCACCCCCCACTCAGTGCCCTAAAGAATCTTTTTCTCTGTCATCGTGTTGTTTTATATTTGCTTCTCACCTAGAAGATCTCTTTGATTTAAATTCATGTAGCTTTGTGGAGTGCAATCTGAGAGCTGAATGGAACTGAATTTTGCTTGTACACAGACATCTGTGCAGGCACCATTACTGATCTTGCACAGAAATGTCATGTCACTGCAACTCCAGCAGAGATGAATATGTGAGCAGAACCGCAAAAAAGAGCACTGAGATGTGTCAGCAGTGTCAGCTTAATTTAGGTCTTTATAGTATTTTGAATGCAGCTGGATGGTTTACTCTAGATGAGACAAGACTCATATGAACTTCTTGAACTGGCTTTAAGTGTTGAGCTTTATTCTTTTCTGATGTAGTAGAAATCTCTTCCCTCTGACAAAAAAAGAAAAAAAAAGCAAACGTGGGAAGTAATAAGCTGAATAATAGCTTTTATGTTTTCATTTTCAAGGCATTTCACAGTCAGGAGGAGAGGTGCATTTGGGTGCATTTTAATATTTTTTATGTCCATGAGAAAAGTGGCATTGGTTTTGGAAACCAGTGAGAGCTTTCCTAAAGCCTTGCACCTCTGCTCTCAAGCAGAAGGTAAATTTCAGGGAAAATATCTTCCTTGTGAGTCACCCCAATGCTTAGTGCCTACCATATGAAGAGAGACATCAGTTAGCACTGTACAACTCATCTGTAGTTCTGCCTCGTGCTCTTGATCAAATAAGAGAGTGGCATATCTGTTGTCATCGGGGAGCATCTGAGTTAATTCCTATGGATGAGTCTACATGGTCTTTCCCTGATGCCTGATGTCAGACAGCATGTAGATTGTAACAGTGTGCAGAAAGTAAAATAGAAGGGAAATGGAAGGAAACTGGTGAGTTTTAAGTTGACAGTTATATAAAAAAGAAACTAAATGAGCTATAGGGTGATTGGTATAAAGAAAAACTGATTGTTGGCCTTTCAGGGGATAGGTAGTTGGTGGCAGAAAAGCATGGACTGACAGAGGCTGTTGCTGATAGATCAAATCAAGACAAGATGGATACAGAAATATCTGATTTGGTGACCCATGTGATACCTAGACCACAGAGTACTGATATAAGTACGAACTGTGGCAGACCAAGTTTGGGATCATTCTTCCAAAGACCTCAGAGGAAACCCATCAGCAGGTCCAGCTGCAGATTGGAGAGAAGAGGAGGAACCTGCTTTCTTTGTGTGCTTAAGTCAAAGAAACTAAGCATGTGGACTCAGGGTTGCATCAGTGAGAAAGTACCCCTAAATCTGTGATATTTGACTGTTATTCCCTGTGTGGTTATCCTTTGACAGTGCTGGTGCAGCCACACTGCATGGCTGCCACAGAGAGAGTTGTGCACTGTTATTAAAGTTCTGTGTATTATTAAAACAGCTGTGAAATTATCTATAACAGTTGCAAAATTGTTTTATATAATAAAGTGTTGTGTAATTCAATATTCCTCATAATATTCCCTGTGTGGATTGTCATTGGCTTCAACTGTCAGTCTCTTTGTGCAGATATATCTTTAACTTCCGCTACTTTAGCTGCTTTGCCACAATTTCACATTGAGATAAATGAGGCAGCTCACCCTTCAGAGATCTCTTTTCTGGGCTGCCCACCAACCATGGCAGACAGGGTTGAACAAATTACATTGGGTCTTTGTGTGTGTGTGTGTGTGTTTTGAACACATGAGCTGAAAACACTTTAAAGAAAGCTAAAAACAAAATACTAACTAGTAAAAAAAAAAAGAAAGTATATCCTCTAGCTGCTTCCAGCGCAGCCCTGTCCCTGTTTTTAAGGCCAGTAACCTGAAGGGAACCACCCTAAATCCCAGAATCTACAATGTAAAGCTATTTCAGACATGGTCTGTCAGACAGCACATCCTTAATTTACAGTAGCTACGTGCGTGCGGGGAACAATAATTGGCTGGACGTAGTCCTCCACTTTATGCCTTGTGTGTTTCTTGTGAGGGGAGCTGTTGAGAGATGGTGCAACAGATGGATACCAGGATTTTAATGGCAACTTCTTGGCCAGAGGGGAATGAGCGTTGAATATTAGAAGCGGTCATCCGCAGCTGGAATTTGTTTGCTCCATGCTACACCAGTAGCATAACAGGATTAATAATGAGAGATAATCATCTAAGTTATACTTTCAGAAAAATTATAATGCAGATAGGAGGCTGTAAAAGAAGAAAAGAAAAAGAGAACAAATATTTTTCCCATGTATCAAAAGGGGAAATAAATAGATAAAATGGCAATTATTTTCCTCTCTCGTTCTCCTCCTGAATTTTAGTTTTTCATAAAAGCCAAAAACACCCACCCTTCCCAATTCATTGACTGGGTAGTCACGTATCTCCAGCTTTATGCAATTATCTTCCTTGTCTGGCAACTAGAAAATATAAAGGAGTGATACACATACACAATGGTACAGCCTATAGGATGCATCCAGATCTGGGCAAAGTAAGTTGCACAACTATCTTAACATTATGAGAGACTACCAGGATTACATACTGAATAGGACCCTCTATCTTGTAGAGATATTTTCAGAGATTACAACTCATCTTAATAATGGGCAGATCAGCACATTTTTACTTCAGCAACTTTCAGCTATACTTTTTGATTGAAGGCCAGAACCTTTAAGCATGTGCTACTGAGGTTATTTTAGTGAAGTTTTCCTAACGATGGAGGTAAGGTGGGTGTTACTTTTTCAATGCATTGTCCAAAACCAATTTAAAAGCAGCCATCAGAAGGATTATTTTTGGTGACATCCTAGCCTCTGCTATCTTTAGATTAAAAAAAGTACTTTTTCTCATTAAATGTAACCTACTTGTACAATTCTCTCATACTGTGACATATAATATACAATACTGAGAGAGAAAGTGCACACAAATCCTCTAGAAAAGAAAGTTGTTTCAGTCCTAACTCCTCTTCTTTAAAGCAAAGAAAGGCTGGACATTCATTTGGTCAATGTAACATCATTTTCCCTTGCATTTGCACTCTTTTTGTGATGTGGACTTCACATCAATCAAGTGAATTTCTTTGTCTGTGAATTCTGCTCAGACTGTTTGGGTATGAGCCTGCAGTGAGGTGACATAGATGCCTGAGGGAAGGGTTGTAAAGGGACCAAACTCTGCAGTACTGGGTCATGTGGCAACTGCCTGCTTAAGCTTGAGAGTCACCTTGGTTGACTTTGGTGTAGGAAAAATGCTGTAGCAGCGTACTGGAGGTAGAAGATATCGTTCAAGCGAAGAAACTGTAACAAGCGACATTGAAACAACTTTTACTTTGAGCATTCAATTAGATTATGCAAAAGATAAGACATTAATGAGATACATCCAGAAGTCATGCAGCCCAAGCATTTGTTTAAGGCCAGGTCTCAAGTTCATAAATCTTTAAATTGTTTATTTTCCTATTTTCCTTAATCACTGGAGAGAGGGAAAAAAAAAAGAATATGCAAATAAAAAATAGACAGAAACAAAAACAGGGCATCCTTAAAATGCTATTAACCAAAACAGTGTCAGACAGAAGCTATGTCAGTCTGGGGATATTCTGGAAGCTCTTGAGGAGCTGACACCTTAATATAGCTAAAAGTGCTTTGATGCCTGGGGGTGTTTTGGGGCATAAAATGATGTCCATGTAAAAAGAATGGTAGCAACAATGGACAGCTGAGAAATGTTTAGGAATTGTGCTACTATGAGTACTGGAGAAGTGATATTCTTCTGCATCCACAGTGCTGAATTTTCTGGTCATGAGTCTGTTTGGGTCATGAGATTTCGTGCCTTTTGGATGATAGTTAAAAGAGCTTCTGGTCCTGTATAGGCACTAAGGTTTTCATGGCATGGTTCTTGGGAACATTTTAATTTTTGGTGGGGGAAGAGGGTATTCAATCATTTTCTTAGATAAACAACAGTGTGAAAACATATTAATATGAACTAAATATAGTACATATGACTTTGTTTTTTCCTCATAGATTACTGAAGTGCGCTGTTAAATAGTTTTGTTATTTCTGAATACGCAATGGCTACCAAAACAATTTAAATGAGTTTAAGTGTCTATTAGTCATTATGATGAATTCACAAAGTAAAGTATGAAGTCCAAATAAAATGGAAGAACTAACTCCATCAACTCCACAACTGGTGCAAAAATGTGGAGAGAGGAACTAGCTGCTAAAAAATACGCTTCATGTAGAAATATTAGAATGTTCTCAGTTTGGATGTTAACTAAATTAGTCACAGAACTGCATTACCCTTTGAAACTACAAAACATATTTTGATACCAAAACCAGAATTGTCATTTTTTTTAAATAGAAACTAGTGTAAATCAAAATACAATATTGACTTTCTTGAAAAACGTGTCTGGGCTTTTTTCATCATCTGAACCTCAACTGAGATTCTTTTCTGACTTTGTTTTCTATGCTAGAGATTTATCTGCCTCTTCCAGAAAGCATTTTTTTTTTTTGTGGACATAACAGTTCTTTGTAAACTTTTAGCAGGGTACTTATTTTTAAGGTAGTAATTAATTTAGTTGTTCAAATAAATATAAGGCAAGATTAATAAAATCATGTTAATTTGGGAGTAAGAACTTTTTTATGCTATGTTTCTTTCTTCTTCTTGTGCAATATTTCACTTCATGTTCATAGCATTTACTGAACAAATAAGTCTTGTTACTGATGGGCTTGGATAACTGACATAGCATCCAAGGCTGTAGCTTTGCAGAGACTGTAACCATGAACACTGGCTGAACCTAGGCTGATTTCTGTAGTGCGGAAGATTCCTTAAAGCACTTTGAGCTCCTGTGATGAGAACAACTCCCATTTCACTAGAGGACATGATAGATCTTGGACCTGTCACCAGTGTAGGTAATAAGAAAAATGAGGAAATTCATTTGAGAAATAAAATTGCTCACAGAAACAGTAATGTGTGTCATGCAGGGAAGGAGTCTAGTCCTAAAGAACATATGGTAATACTGTGATATCTCTGTGCAGAAGTTTACATGTAAGAGATTTACTACTTACTAGCTCTAGAGGCAGATTCAGACAAGCATACTGGGTTTTAGCATGCCTTCAGACTTCAGTTTCAGCAGCTGTGAGCACGTCAGTCTTGAAGGTAGACTTTTGTGACTGTATTTTGTATTTGCATTTTGTGCATTTATACCCTATTTATGATTCAAGGGTCTACTTTTCCAGGTCCTTCATGAACTTACAGCAGGAAAGTGGTCCATGACCCCAAAAGTCTTACATAACCCAATAAATGACTGAACACCTCAGTCAACAAGAGAAATACAGTTGGTCAAGCAGATAGATGTACTCCGTGCTGAGTTTTCAGCTATTTGTATCTGTATTTTATCTGTACTATTCATAGAAGACGTATCTTACTTCACAACTCCTAATGTTGGAACGCTGTTTAAAGGATACTACTTGTTTTACAACAAGTAAGTGGCATATCAAACAAATGATTGGGTACTAAACAGATAACTTACATTTCGTTTGTGTTGTGTTTCCAATTACCACAGATTATGTACCAAATAATAGAAGTCATGAAATCTCTTACATTAATTCTTTTAGCTAAAAAAAGTCCATTTGGTCTCAACAAATTGGTCTTTTGGTTCTAGAAGAATAATCAGAATTTGGAGTAAATTTGGACATAAGGATTTTCCAGATATGACTAGAAAACAGACTGACCTCTACCTATTTCATATTTGCCATGGAGGTAAAACTGGCAAAAAATGTAGGAGAACCAATGCACAAGAACCACATCTAATGCCAGCTTGATTGTGTGTCCATATTTTAAATCTATTGTAAGGTCATGACTCCTCCTCCAAAAATGTGCTGGAATACTGGTGTTTGCCTGGGATTAGTTCTACCTATCTTTGCAGTTAGTCTGCTTTGAGCAGTGTATTGGAGTGGATGATCTGCATTTCTCTCTTGTCCTATATTCTGATTTTTAATGTATTTCTTGGTGCATGGAAAGACAAAGAGTTTAAGTCATCTTCTCAGGTTCATCTGACAGGTGGGAAACATGTCATATTTAGAAAACAAAGCACCATATTGTAGACATCACTATTTGAAAAAGGGGTTCCCAAACAATAGATTTTTTTTCTTCTCTGTGATTACTTTGGCCCTACCTAAGTCAGTTCCCATCAGATATTCACAAGATCTGTGACTTTCTTCAAAGGTTCATGCCTTTGATTCTATATTTGTACCTGGAAGATCTTTTTGTTCTCAATATACTTTAGTTGCTGGATGGGTTATGAAACTTTTATGCTAATGTTTCTGCCAAAACATTAGTTTGTTTCAATAATTTGTTCAAAGTTTTAACTTTTTTTTTCCTTACTGAAAAAAGTTGAATAAATTCAAATCTTCAACAGCATGGAATCTGATAATTAGCCTCCCAAGAACAGAAATACTATTTCATAAGAGATCTTTTGTTCCCACTGACAGAGGTGATGCCTGATTTTTACTGGTCTAAATTCTGTGACTACTCTGGATTTTTTATTAGCTAATATTGATGTAAATTAATGTAGGGCCCTCTTCTATCATCAAGGATTGAACAAAACCATCATTAATTGCTGTTTCATCAAGCAACTGATAACATACTCTTCAGCTAAGAATAGCTACCTCTCTTTGAACCACTTCTAATGCAATTAGGAAAGGAAAAAGAGCTTTAAGGCTCAGTTTAAATGCATTAAGAAGTGCTGAGGTTCTTTGAGTATTATACATGAACAAGACATGAATGATCACACTTCAGATCTAGAAATGTTAAGGCTTTTCACAGTCAATACAGGACTGTGAAATGTACATGTTTTCATTTTTTATCTATTCTCCTGTCAGAGAAAGATTATACTTACAACAATGTTTTATGTGTTAAAGAACTCCAATCACCTACAAAATCACACTGCTGTTTGAAGTTTTTTGCCTTTTTGACAAGAAAGTTGTTGCACAACATTAAAGTTGTATAAAAAGATCAGAGACGAGACAATTCTGTTTGTTCTTTCTTTCTTTCTTTCTTTCTTTCTTTCTTTCTTTCTTTCTTTCTTTCTTTCTCTTTCTTTCTTTCTTTCTTTC
>JAUBNY010000473.1:1892-34819 GCA_032275445.1 Crypturellus soui | reverse complement strand
ACTCCACAGCCTCTCTGGGCAGCCTGTGCCAGGGCTCTGGCACCCTCACAGCAAAGAAGTTCTTCCTCACATGGAGGAAGTTCTGCCTCACATGGAACTGCCTATGATTCAACTTACACCTATTACCCCTCATCCTGTCACCAGCCACCACCAAGAAGAGCCTGGCTCTGTCCTCCCTACAATCACCCTTCAGATACTTAAACTTGTTGATCAAATCTCCTTTCAGCCTTCTTTTCTCCAGACTAAACAGGCCCAGCTCGCTTAGTCTTTCCTCATATGACAAATGCTCCAGTCTCTTAATCATCTTTGTGGCTCTCCTCTGGACCCTCTTTAGAAGCTCAATGTACTTCTTGTAGTGGGGAGCCCAGAACTGCCCCCAATACTCCAGATGCAGCCTCACCAGAGCTGAGTAGAGGGGCAGGATCCTTTCCCTTGACCTGCTGGCAACGTTCCTCTCGATGCAGCCAGGATGCCATTGCCCTTCTTGGCCACAAGGGCACATTACTAACCATTGCACATGGTTAACATTGTCAACGAGGACTCCCAAATCCCTCTCTGCGGAGCTGCTTTCCAGCAGGTCAACCCCTGTGCTGGTGCCTGGGGTTATTCCTCCCCATGTGCAAGACCTTGCACTTGTCCTCTCCATCCTGTCTAAGTCCCTCTGAATGGCAGCACAGCCCTCAGGAGTGTTGGTCACTCCTCTGCAAACCTCTGTGCCCTCATCCAAGTCATTGATGAACAAGTTGAAGAGCACTGGGCCCAGTACTGGCCCCTGTGGGACACCACTGGCTACAGGCCTCCAACCAGACTCAGCCCCATTTATCACCACCATTTTACCACTCTGTGTAGGAAACAAATTATAAAACTTGGCAGTGTTAGTGCAGAAAAACTGATGCATGACATGGACTATGAAGAGTCTTTCAACTGATGTTGCACAGGCATCTGACCTTGAGAACTCCATATTTCTACAGGAATTTGTACAGGTTTCCACAACTGAGGTCCAAGGGCAAGTGAAAGGAATCCTTCAAACATCCAGAAAAATGAAGAATCAGAAAAAAAAAAGATGGCCATAAATGGTCTTGAAAACATTTAATTTGGACTATTGCTGCAATTTTGCCAATCCAATATCAAATGTATGGTGGTGTTGAAAGTCCTTTTCAAGCAAGTACACACCAATGCTACCATTGCTGTACATCCTTTCTGCCTTGGGAGAACCTATGTGACAATTTTTCAGCTCTCCATACAAATGACGGAGGGTGAAAGTCTGCAGAAGCCTCTGCTGCATTTCGAAACCAGGAAATTTGATTTTTATTCCCTTCCAGTAAAGGCATCTTTCATGTCCTGCCTTCTAACTGGAAGAAAGTGGAAGAGAGGGAAAAAAAAAAACAATAAAATGAGCCAACTGGGGCAACGTTTAACTTCATTTTCACACATGGGGACACTTACCTACAATTTGTTATGATGAACTCTTTAAGCTAAGTACATCTCTCATGGATGAGTGCAAGCCACAGTTAGCAAGTGTGCCTGCTAGTGTGGTCCTTTTCAGGCTGCAGACTCCAGCCCAGCTCTCTGCTCTCCTGCTCTGTTACAACTCCCCAAGCAGAGCTGGGAGTCTGCATCTGGCGCACAGACTAACGGAATGGGTGAGCTGTGCTGCAGAAAGGTGTACACACCTTGATATGGAGACCTGATGGCCTGATCATTGGTGAGTATTATACTTGCATCTCGACTTTTCTCTCTCTTTGCTTCTATATTAGAAAACTACTTTCTTTAACAAGTCTTCAGGTTAAAAATACAGTGACAGCAGAATTTCAATGCTAGTGATTAAAATGCACCTGAAGATAACCATCCTACTGTTACTTTGAATTGCTTCCTGCAGTTTGCTGAGGACTGTTAGTCTAAGAGAAAATAACAAGAAAGAAAGTCTAAATTAGTCCCTGGACAATACAGATGCAACAAGACTTGAGTTCATATGTACTGATCTCACACTGCTTTGCCTGAGGATATACAGAGTCCTAGCACAAGGCAACATTCATCCTGACTCTAGGTAAAGTTGTGTCTTATTCCCACAGTCATAAAATCTACCAAGTAAAAGGTCAGGCATTTTAAGAGGGAGCAGGGAAGTGATTTTCTCCAAAGGGAATTTGTACCTGTTTAGAAATATTCCTTCCTAAGACATTTGGACTGTGATGAGAAATAGCATCACAGCCCTGTTGTGTTTCTGGCCCTTGGAGAAGCCTGGTCTAGTACTAACTGCTGCTGAGAATTCAGCATGACTGCCACTGTGCATGATACAATATTTATCCAAATCTGTTTGCTTTCTTTACTCTAGCCAAGAACATCTGTTGTTTAACCAAAGCGAAAGTCCACTTCACTGAATACTTTATTTTTGAAGAATGTGCTAGCAGACTTATTTCAGAATAGTAGATTCACTGGGGACTAAGGCTATTTTGCTCTAAAAAGAAAAATAAAAAAGTATCTTTTTGCAATCCAAAAATGCTTGTGTATTTTTTGAAGCCTCACTGTGTGGCAAGGTACTTTTCCTTATGTGAGATATCAAGAGAGAGCTCAGTTAACACATAATTCATCTTATTACAAACCACTTTTTCTCACTCTTCTTTCTCCCTTTGTTGTCTTCCTTACCCTGTGATACCTCAGTGCCTTGAGGAAAAATGGAACTGCAATGCTATAGCTATTCCTACATACTAGAAAGGACCTGTTAGCAGAACTGGTAATGACTGCAGGAGGACTGGGGCACACCACTCATGATCTTCAGTGGGAACTCATGCTTTTCATAGCTATGGGTTCATAGCACAAAATATTAATTTTCCAAAAATGTTTGCAAATAAAAGGATGCATTTTACATTTTCTTCCGTTCCTTCTTTCATCATTGAAATTAGGAGATACTTATTGGTACTATCTTAAAAAATTATTTTGGAACTATTCCATTAAAATTTCTGTAGAGACAGAGTCTGGACAGAAAGGTTCATTTAATGATTTCTGTGAGAGCACTCTATGCTCTCTGGCTCCAGATGATGTTCATCTGGGAGCTGACTCTGCTCTCATTATAACTGGCAAGTTTAATGTACTATTCCTTTAAAAATCTTCCCATTTCTTGTACATATGTACAGATGATTTTATGCACATACCTAACAAGTGCCAGGTTTGCAGCACTAACAGAATTGAATTTGAAATAATTCCTAGTGCAATCACAATTCAAAATGAATGTTATTCAAAATGAATAACACTGCACAATGTTATTTGAATAGTAATAGCTCCCACAGAGGCAGTAGCTTTGGAACTGTATTATTAGCAAGAAAGCTTGAATTACTTCCAGCATCTATGTATTTGCAGTATACTTAAAAATGTTGCTGCTTCACTATTTCTTGCCCTGTATAAAAGATGGTTGAGATGTCTATGAATTGTGAACCAGCCTTCTGGGCAGAGTTTTAATTTAGGATTCCATGGAAGAGAATTTGATGCAAATAAAGCAACTTTCTTTTTTTTTTTGGTTTAATGTAAATGTTTTCTATGCATGCCCTATGGGGAAATGAAGGAAAAAGAAAGGTAAAACCGTATAAATATAGCAATCTAAGAAATAAAAAATAATTCAGCAAGGTCTACTTCCACTTTGAAAAAGAAACCCTATTATTTGCAGCTACTATACTATTATTTGCTTGAATTTTCAGATGGAGAATTTGCAATAATTTTTCCTAGGCATCTGTGTCTGCTACCTCATTACAGGATATGTGGACTTAGTCCTGTGTGAGAAAACAGGGTATCATGCACTTCAAAAAAACAGATAACTTAGACATAAATTGATCAGGTTTGTTGATCAAAGTCTCATAAGAAGTCCCTAGTGAAACCAAGGAGACAACTTATACCCTAAGGCTGTCAGTATATTATGGTAAACTTCTTTGAAGGTTTCTGGAAGGTGAAGAACCAGACATGTTCAACTTTTTAGCCTTTACGTGCAGATCTATTATCTTTTTGTTTTTATTTTGAATATAAACATATGCAAGTTGATTGAGTTTATATGGGTGACTGTCAAGTGGTAACATTACCTCTGTATTCCTGCCCATGCTTTCCAAAAAAAATCTGTTAGGTTGCTTCCCACATAAGGTACCTTGGCAAAAGATGTTTGTTATCAGAAATGAAATGCCAACTAGGGGGGGTTCAGCTTCAAATGCTTGATAATTATCAGTGTATACATATAGTGACAGGTTGTAGATGTGTATGGAATGCCTGAGTTCATGCTAAGAGATCATAGTCATATGTCTGCTTTGAAACAGGAGTTTGACGATTTCCTCACACAAGCTGGTTGAAGGCATGAGAGAGGGCAGGTGGGATCCCATAAAGGTGAGCATTGACAGACCTTGGCTCCCAAAGGAATAAAGAAGAGAAGGTGGTACCTGAAAATGCCAGCTATTTTTCCAAGGGTATCTTTAATTGAACTGTCATTGTTTCTTGTTATTTTCAAATTCTGATAAAACCCATGGCCTTAAAAATGAATCAGAAATCATTGTGCCAAGACAGGCACATGCTGATTATAGGAAGATACCAGATAACATCAGAAGGAGGTAGAATGTCACATAACAGTTGACAGCAACAGAATCTAGGCTAAATTAATCATTTTTGACTCTGTCTATAGTCAATACAAATGAATTGGGGGCGATTTGACCCATCCAAGGAAAAGTGTCTATTTGGAGGAGTAGGTGAGCTACCTGCTCTTCATTGACCATAGGGAAAAATAACATGGACTGGATTCTAAACTGATAAGAAAAACCCACCCATAATTACAGCTAGTGGGAAGTAGAGAATTCATTAAAACCAACTTTTAAAGCAATGAGCACTGCAGTAATTCATGAACCCTACATACCAACTTCACATGGTATTTTTCTTGCAGATGGCAAAATTATTTGTGTAACATAGATTTTTATTTATACAAACACTAATATGCATCTTAAACTTTAAGCAATTGTTTCCACTATGTAGATTGACTACTCAAACAGTGTTGTCAGAAAACTGATATCCCTTGTCCAAAAAGGAAAGACTGCTTGGATACATGGAGAGATCACCAGGGAAGTTTTTGGAGGATTGCAGTGATCGGATGATAAGGAAAACATAAGAACATAACTAAAAACCAACCAACCAAACCAAAAACCCCACAAATTTTAAATGCGATAATATGATAGAATGTAGAGAAAGTGCTGTATTATTGTTTGTAAGCAAGGTATCTTTAAGCTGTGAAAAAAACTGTAGTGGAATGACTGATACAGATGTGTTGTATATCCATTCTTTGATTTCAAAGTATTGCAAAGCAGAATGGATGAGGATTGCTCTGAAACAAAGAGATGAACTGAGTTGAAGGCTGCTCTTTGTCAAGGTCTGGGAGCCTGAAGTGGATTAAGTTGCATGTGATTGCTTTGTAGTTTAAAAGAAAGGTGTTGGAAAGAGTTTTACTCTGAATGCACATCCCTAAGTTGCAAGAACTAAGATAATTAAAGAGAAAAACTGCACACTATCAGCTTTCCAAAAAGGAAAAGAAAAAGAAAAGAAAAAATAGATTTAACAAGATAGTGTGCTTTTGAGGAAATACAAACCACATCTGTGTCTATATGTGTAGTAGCTAAGCAATGAGTATGAATGTGACAAGTCTGTTTGGGAAGGGTATAGAGAAGGCAGAGATAAACTCTTCTCTCAGATGGACACTAGAACAGCAACAGACAATGGACACAGCTGAAACAAGACAATTATGCTTATATATCTGGAAATATTGATTTCACCATCAACATACTCAAATACTTAAACAGGATCTGTACAACCTCCATCCCTGGAGAAACGAAAAACTCAAGTCCCTAAGTAACCACCTGTAACTGGCCCTATTTTGAGCAGAACTTAGACTAGATTACCTCTGGAGGTCGCATTTGATTTAAGTTATTTGGTGATTCTAGGAAAAATACAGGAAAAATTACTTACGAGTTTCTGTGATTGGGCCTGCCAAAACACATTTGTTGGAAAAATGTCAATTCCCTGAAATAAAAAAGCTTACAAAAAGTCCCTGTTTTCATCTCTTTTTTTTTTGTTTTCCAGTTGCCAGAATATTCCTGTTCTTGTTCTAAAAGAGATTTTTCATTCAGGAAAGTTTGAAATTAAAATGCTTGGAAACAATCACAATAAAAAAGTTTGGTTTAGAGCCTTGCAAAAATGTGGCAAAAATGTAAATCAACTCCTATTAAAAGACACTGAAAGAAAAAAATACTGACTTTTTTTTTTGGAAACAGAATGTGTTCAATATGATCATGTTTCCAGGTTTTGGCACAATATTTGGATGTGTTTGTGTTTTAGAGGAATGTTCTAGTTTGCTATGAGTTTGTGTTTTAGAGGAATGTTCTAGTTTGCTATGATAGTTACTGAGCTACAAAAGCTGTGTTTATCTGCAACAAGACCAGTATAGAAGAAGTCAGTAGCAGATTGAGTTTAGAGAGTCTTTCCACCTGATTTAGCTGTCTGGGAACTAACCTAGATGTAGAATAGAAGTTGCTCTATTTAGTTTTTCTAATGGAGCAGACCAGGAGTGTGAAGAAGAGTAAAATGTACCTTGCTACTTTGTACATCCTTTGTGCAAGATGTTGGTATAGCTCTGACTCCATAAGATGATGATTAAGGAAATAACGAGATGGAAAGATCTCTGGTTTTGATCCCCGCACTGTTTACTAGGGAAAGAATAAGTGTACTGTTTTATGTTGCAAATCAGTTGAAATTCTGCCTCAAGCATTGACTCAGTTCTGACTACAACATATGTTAGGAAGTTTTTTCAGAGGTATGGTTTCTTTCTGGTAGAAAAGAAAACTGAACCTGGGTCTGTAATAATTTGAGTGAAAGTCTTCAGGAGATATAGAGAGGCTAGGGAATTCCTTTTCCTCAGGGGAGGGTTTATAATTGTAAGACTTTTTCTTTCCTGATTAGTAATGCATGTTCTTAAATTCATCAAAAGTTTCTGCATCCAAAATCACTTTTTTTTTTGATTGTTTTGTATATAAAACTATGCAGTGAAGACACATCACTATGATTTCAGCTGATCTCACAGCAAAAAAATATATTATAAAGATACAGAAATATCTGATGCTTTAACTCATCTCCTTTTAACTCAAGAAAATTTTCTGAACTAAGGTGTTCATCTGAACAACCTCCTTGGCCCAGAGAAGTTCAGGAGGTGCTCACTGGGCAAAAAAAAAAAAAAAAAAAAAAAAAAGAATGACAAAAAACACTGCCGTGGAGAGGTAAACATTTAGCAACCATTTTGTCACAATTATTCCCTAGTCATCAATTGGGAAATACCAGAGTTAAAATAAAAGACTATTTTTTATTCTGACTACTGAGCTAATTATTGGAGAAATTTATTGTAGGATAACTCAGGGTGGAAGGAATGTCAGCAGGTCTCTAGTCCAACCTCCTGCTTGAAGACAGGTCAATGATGAGGTCAGAAAAGAAAGCCACTTTCTAAAGCAAAATACATGTCCCATCGCTTATCACTAAAAATTATGAGAATTAATTTTCTGTTATGCATGCTAATATACAACAGCAAGGTAGACCTAAATTATTCAGAGAAAGAAGGAGTTTTAACAATTAATAGCAGAGACTGGAGAGATTTATTTAAGGTTATTCTGACACTGAATATAATTCTCCAGAAAGAAAAGATAATGATGTTCAACAGGTAGCTAAAACCCTGTTAATTTAAGGAAGGTTTTAGGATATTTGATCGTTGGTGTGAATTAGGTGAATGAGTATTCTCAAAGGATGAGTTATACTAGCCCCATAACTTTCTAGAAATGATGCTAACATGACTAACAGGCAGATAAAATTGCAAAAAAAAAGGAAAGTTACTGAATCACAGGATACCTCAGCATAGAAGGGACCTCAGGAGCTGTCTAGGCAACCTCCTGCTCAAAGCTAGGTGAGACCAGGTTGCTCAGGTTTCAACCAGTCAGAAAGTTTTCAAGACCTCAGAGTGTCTCTAGGTCCCTGTTCCAACGCTGACTGTCTTCATGCTGAAAAGGTTTCTCCTTAGGTGCAGTTTGAACTTCTCTTGTGCCTACTGTCTTTCATCCCTTCAGCATGCACCATGCTGACGAGCCTGGCACCATCTTGATGACATTATAGACTCATGTAGTACTTTTTGGGAGCCAGATGGCATTGAAAGCACTTTAATTACATCACTGACTGCAACACGTCATTGTCACTCTCCCTGTATAATTACAAACCTCTTCAGTCTTCCTCCTCCAAGAATCACCTATAGGTCACCTGTAGGAAGAAGTAGGTCTTAAGGGAATGCATCTCACAGCAGATCTGCAGGCAGCACCATCAGTGGGACTGGGGATGTCTGGTAAAAGAAAGCACTGTTGTCCAAAGAGGAGTCGGCAGAACAGCACTAGAGCCTCAAGCAAGATAGGGAGTTTTGGGAACAGGGGAATAATATCTGAAAAAAAGAAAAGGAGATAAAACCAATCTTGGCCTTGTTTGGGCCAGAACTGGGGAACTAAGAATTCCCTCTTCTCCTGTAAGCAGAGAAGCTAACCAAGAAACTGTATCCCATGGTGGGAAAGATGTGTCTAGTGCAAAGGTGAAAAAAAAAGGTAACCTACAGGAAGTAAAGGAGAGTGATACAACAAAACCCCCCAACCTAGACAGGAATGAAAGAAACATTTTTGATATAAGCAAAGAAACAGACTTAGAGGCAGTGTGAGCAGAGGAAGAAGCAGCCTGGGAAAATGCGAAGCACAAAGTCATCGAGAAGTACATGAATGGGATTAGAAAAAGAGGTAGCATGAAGCAAATTGAGACTATAACACTCTTCGTACTCCCTGCCAGTTGGACATCTGTCTGTTTTCCTGAGGGAAAGAAGAGAGGATGGTTGTGACGGGTGATAATTTTGTATATACACAGAGGGTTTTCATCTGGAGAAGAAAAAAGGTCTCTGTCCTTATGTTTCAGGCTTTTTGTTTAATTACACTTAATGGTGTCTTCCTCAGCACATTACACAATAGAGCAGCTGTCACCAGAGCAGGATCTTTCTAGTTTGAGAGTTTAATGACCTATCATTTTTTTGCTTTCATGGTGGCAGTAGCGTTGTACTGTTGTGAACTGCTTATAATTGTTCTTGGTGACTTCTTTCTGCCTTCTGTCCTCCAAATGAAAATGGAACAGTTGCTTACAATTTATTTTAAGAGAGAGATTTTCTAAATGTGGCTGAAACATCCTTTTTGATATGAGACTGCTTTCCCAGAAAACCGATTTCTGAGATTAGAGTGAAGAACTGATTGTAAGTCTTTCTGATTATGAAATCCAGCTTCCCCTATTTTCATCATGAATGAAAGAAAAGATAAGTAACATTGATTGGCTTTTTGGACATGCAATAAGCAACAAAAAGAAAAGTCTTTCTTTTACCTAAACTGAGGTCCACAGTCAATTTTGAAAAAGTATTGCATTCTTAGTTTCATGTCAAGCAGTTAAATACTGTACAGATGGCTTTAGTGGCAAGGCCACTATGTTATCTTTATAAGGATTTTGTGAAACCTGTATAGGAATTCTGTAATGAGTTCTGCTCTGCATACTTTGAAATTCATCTTGAAAAGTTGAGGAGAGTCAAAATAGTTGTAAATCAGAGGGTGTACCTTACAGGAACACTATAGTTTCTTTAACATTCTTAAAATTTATAGATCAAAGACACATGATTTATAAACTGAAAAGAAAAAGTATTCAAACAGGAAACAAAATGCAAAATTGCTCTTGGCAATAGGATTGGATAGCCTTCGGATCCTTATTAGAGAGTGCAGTAAATCACAAATGTCTGCCTCAACTCAGGAACAGATATCTTTCTAAAGTCTTTGAGCTAACTCAAGTGCAAGCTTTTGCATATGAGAAAATTATTATTAAGGACATTCTAGGATCTATATGCTTCACAGACTATATCACATGATCTTTTTTCTGGCCTTATAATCCTGTCTTTAGATTTTCAGTAGAAGCTGGGCTATGAACTCATGATCGAAATGAGACCTGCCCATTTTGGATCTTGCTTTTATGCCTGCAAGCAAGACTCAGGCAGGATAGATCCTCTATACCAGCCTCATGTGCAAAGCACGTCTAGTGTGTTTGCAGACTTTCAGATCTCCTTGAACACACTGCCTTTACCATAGAATATAGAATCATTATCACCACCATGCCTGCTAAACCATGACCCTAAGAGTCTTCGTGTCCTGTGCAAGATGATAACTCTGGAGAAAAAAGAGCAAGTGGCTTCTCTCATGTTATGGGATAAGAAACATCTGATCACTTGGTGCAATCCTTGCAGGGAAAATGAAGCAAGGATTTTCTTCCAAGGATTTTCTAGCTCTTAGCAAAAGAAGACACCTGATAAAATCCACAGTCTGCCACATGATAATGTGACATCAGAACTTTTGCTCATTGAATTACTGGAGTCGTAACACAAGACAGATTTGTCCCTGGATTCCTCTTCTGCATAATGCTCATTAAAATGTCTTGCCTAGGAAAGCATAAGGTAGAAAATACAGAGATTTATGCAGCATGCCTGGAGGGTCACAGTTGTAATGTCTACCTGAATGCAGTTTCATCGACATTGTCTTCTCTGCATGAGTATTATTTTGTCAATGCTGTGTGATGCTTTGAAGATGTAAAATGCTATAAAAATGCTAAATAATAATGAAATATTTATGCATGATTACTATGTAACCCCTTTCCCCAGTCTTTAATCCCCATATGCATATATTTCTACTATAATTTAGGGAAGAATTTAATCATAGCTTTAACTTGAAAAGTGGTTCTAGCTATTGTGTCTTATATTTCAAGTCCGTTTATAAGCTTTTTTAATTGGTCTACATATATTTAAGCTCAGTGTTGACTTTTAGCTCTGTTGCTAAAATGCACTAACTAACTGAAAGGGTCATGAGATAGAGGGAGTTATCAGAGAACCTAAAGTGAAGTCTAAATGAAAACATTCTGATTTCAAGGGGTTAGTCATTCCTTTTAAGATATTTGTCTTCTGTTAAAGTTCCACCACATTTTTAACCTGGCAACTAAGAAACAACATTGGCCCCAGAAACTAACTTCATGGAACAGGTCTGACTATCATGACAATTCTATGAGGTCTTTCTTCAGAGATGTTTAGTTGCTGATGACACAGAACTGATTCAAATCTGACCAAAGAAGCTTCTGGAACTGAACATTCTGGTTTTTATTCTGGTCTCAGTATTGAACCAAAATCTCTCTGGAAGATATTTGCCTGTGGTCTGAAGACCTCCCTAAGCGTGCTATTGTTAGACAGAATGATGAGTGAGCTCCTGATTTAAGAGCTCGGCATGGAAATGGCCTTATTAATGACCTCTATCCATTTACCACAGATCATTGTTACTGTAGGTTTTTTTCTGCTGATGATGGGCTGTAGAATGAGACGCAAGTAAAAATGGGCTCAGTCATTTAACCCTTTCCAGATTGCAAAACAGCATGCATGTCCTAAGGACATAAAAGAAATACAGAAATTAAAATGTATGAATTTCCCTTTTAAATTGTGTAAAAATGTGTCATATTTAAGCAGGAGATTGTGCCTAAATGTCACCTTGGGATTTGAATAAAATCACAACAAGTTTAAGCAAATAGATTAAGCAATTACCCATTTCCTTCTTTAAATCGTGCTCCAACTGGATTCTACACCAGTGGAATATGTTTTCATATTTATGATGCAATGTGATGGTGAGTTTCAGTTACCCAAGACTAAGAAATAACTTCTCGGAAGTCTTGCCTGAAGTTTTATGTGCCTGAAACCTCAGACATTTTGTATAGTAAAGTTCTCTAGCTGGAAGACTAGGGATTAGCTCTTCTCATGTGTGATACTGAGCTTCTCACTCTAGGTTCTCCATACAATCAATAAAGAAAAATAAGTAGTCTAAGAGTGCAAGTCAGGATTAATTTTAGGTTTTTAATTGTACTCAAGAGTGACCTTAAAGGGAGCCCAGGGTATCTAATTGTGATGTGGATTCCTACTTGGGAGGCATCTACATTTGATTAGATGAGTCTTGTTCCAGATAACATGGCCTCACTGGTGGCCATATGGACCTCACACAGCACGCTCACCATGTAACTGTTTAACAATACATTACCTTTTCTTTTTTTTTCAAAAAGAAGAGGTATTTACTATAAACTGTCTCAGAGGTACACAAATTATGATAATTCCTGGGCCTCCGCAGTATTTTAATCTCTTGTTGGGCTCAGCAGTACTTCTTCAAAACCAGTTCCTTCATATATCCTCAGGTATTTCCTTTAGGTTTTCTGCCTCTCATCAGAAGTAACTAATGCCTTTGCTCCTTGCATGATCTCTGATCCTTCCTTCCTAAAAAACTTTTCACTCACTTGCTCATTTATTGTCTTTTCCTTGCAAAAACTCTTACTCTGGACATCATAAAGTGGGTCTGCTTACTTGACCTACCCCAAACTCAGATAAATAGGCTTTGGTGAGACTGATCCAGATGGCGTTATTACCCATACTTTGTACTGCTAATACATTTACTAAAGACAAATTAGGAAAGCAAGCACAATCGTGTAATTGTAACTGCACACTGCACAGTCCTTAATATTCAGAAACAATCAAACACAGAAGGTTTAAAGACCCTTTTTTTTTTTACTTAAAGCAGCTTATATAGCTTTTATACATGGGTGAGAATAAACTCACCTGAAAACATAACACCTATTCCTCGTCACGCTTCCTAAAATAGGAGCTTTGAAAAGAAGATAGCTTAGATCCCTTATAGTCTTGTGAAATCAGAAGGTGCACCCTCTGTACAGTGGCATTCCCTGAGCCCACTTCCTGAGAGAAGATACCCCTTTGGTATCTCTCTATTGCTTCTAAGTCACTTAAATCAGTTTGCAAGTGAAATTAGGCCCCAAACCTTGTTGCCAGTCATCACTGAAGTGCAAAAAAAAGGGTTAAATTGTAAAGATAAATCCTTCACAATGAATAATTCACTCTGGACTAGATGCCTAACCTCTCTCCCTCACTGTTTATTCATGCATACACTGAGTAAGCATGAATTTACCTCCCTCAGTAGAACTGTGTGAGAATTAAACTATGTAAATTATGCTATAGACTATATTAGTAAAAGGCATTTTGTCCCAAGAGGGGTGTTCATTTAATTTAGTCCCTGCCCAAAACACTTCATCAATTACATGTAAAATGCAGGGAAGGTTATTATTCTTGTTATTATTATCATTGTGCTGTTATAAAAATATTTTCTATATGAAAATGAAGCCTGGCCCTATGAACCTAATCCCTCCCTATAAAAGTTGATTCTTGCAAATTGCTTAGATTGAAAAGGCATATAAAAATAGGATATGAAGGTGGATGAACTGCAGCATTCTCACCAGGGCTACAGCAGCAAGAAAAGATAGCTCTACAGATGGATAGTCCATGGGCTTTTTTTACTGGCTAAAAAATTAAAGCACATATGTTCTGCTTTTCAGAGACACTGTGATGTAGTTCAGTTGTCTATTATGAAGACCTATCTTGAATTTTGCAAAAATCGAGTAATAAGCATCTGGCACTGCATGCTGCTTCAGAAGACGTGGGGAAGGAATATTGGCTAATTCCAAATCAAAGAATAAAGCCATGGGCCCCACTGGATGTACTGAGGAAAGGCCTGATCCAGTTTCTTAAAATCGGCATCTGGTGCCATTTTAGTACCATGAGGTAGTCTACCTGATCTCTAGCTAATCCAGAAGGTCTCCCATAGGTCCCAAGTCATTTCTGCCAGTGCCATGTTTATGCCTCAGGTGCCCTAGGGAAACCCAAATGACAAGAGTTCTGTCCGTTGACTATGCAGGGAATATAGATGCATGTCTTAGGTTGTTTGTATCATTCTAGCACCTCCAAAGCTTTGTTGGATGCAACGCTTAAATTATGCATCTGTGCAAGGTGGAGAGAACTCTCAGAAATCTTTCAAGGCATTAAATAATGGATGGAAGGGCGAAACTAAGAGCAGCTGATCTAAATATTAAGTATGTCTTTAATAGCTGACTTTCATGAGTCCTTTATCCCAGATTGTTTCCTCCATTAGCACCTACAAGAGTTGATTAAATATGAGACAGAAGCGCCAGAACCATCAGCTCTGACATTCATTTTTTAGAGTGTAGGTACTTACCCAAAGGAGATTGTTGCCATTTGTTATTAAAATGCTCCTAACTGCACCTCTTAGGAGCAAAGAATAAGTTTGTTTTTTATGCTCCATAGTTTTTCTTGCCCTTGATAGAACAATCAACAAAATAACAGTGATCTACTAATTTATTCCTGCAATGTCCCTTTTATTTATAATCTAAAATCAATTAAATTCTCTTTTATGCCACGTTGTCCTGGTGACAGATGTGTGGTTACCACACAGACATTTGATGGCTGACATAAATCATTCTGCAATCAAAGTGTCTGTTGACTTGAGAGTCTGTATTTGCAGCAGATGCCTCCACACACAGAGTGACAAGAAAATTCTTCATGGGAGTTTCGTTTCAGTTAACCACCTTGCTTCACTCTGACTTTGCAATCTGACAGCTGGGTTATTTTATGACAGCTGGAATTCTTCAAATGTATATTTACAAAGCTACAAAATATGTCACTTTATCACTTATACCAAATAATATCTTTGATACAAAGAAATGCATTAAAATTTATAGGGGCACAATGCTTAAGCAGTAGGAATAGAAAGTGAGTTTAATGACTTGACAAATTTCTCCTCAAATTTTGAGAGAACTGCAGGGATTTTTTTTTATATAATTTTGCTAAGAGCAACATCAGCACATGTAGTAATATCCTTTTCTCCCTGTCCGTCACTGCTGTCTTTCACACTAGCTATAAATCATATTACAGTGGGAGCCAGGAGTCTTCAGCTGAGATTAAAATAAAGTCAAGACTTGGACCAGAGCTAAGCAACTTAATTTTTTATTTTGCTAAACTGTGAGGGAGCCTCTGTTACAATTTCTGCCATTCCAACTGGTAGAAGAGGCTCAGGCATGACTTAGGCATTAACAGGCTCTAGGTAACATTCCTGAAAAAATGTTTTTGCTATGACTTTCCTTTTTTGAAGACATGGTGATTTGGATACTATGTTTCCAGATGGTGCCAGTTAGTCTCACTTCCCAAGTGGCCAGAGAATGGGCTCAGGCACTTTTTCACTTGTAAGTATAGAATAATATAAAAGTATATAATATATAAAAAGTATATAATCTAAAAAGAGTATATAATATGAAGTATAAAATGTGAGAATAAATTATAAAAATCTGTATTTTTTTTCTGTAAAAAATACAGAAAAATAATATATCAAATGATAGATTAAATAAAATGCAGTTAAGGAGAGTATTGGCACAAGTCTTTCAAAGCAAGGACTTGATCCTGGGCAGTTAGCGTGGTTTGAGATTATGGTCATGTATCAGGGTCAATAGGGATTTTGCCAGGGCAAGCAATAAGGACAAGAGAACACTTTGGTTCACCTCCCTTACTGTCCAGAGTATGCCTTCAAACATACCTACGTTCCTTTCCTGGTAGATCTCAGGACACGTCCATAGCTTTCTACCCCATCCTGTGGTAAGCTGTAACCCATCCTCATTTTGTTTTTGTCAGAAAAGGTCTAAATTAATAACGACGTCTTAGGGACTTAGGAAGACCACGAGGATTTCAGAGACCTATGATCATGTGCTATGAAGTGTAGATGGGTGTTAGTTGATGTCATTTGGCTACAAAACCAGATAGTAATCCCGACCCTGTTTTATCTGAACCTACAAACATAACTACAGACGGATCCTTGCTTCAGTCAGGTTAAGTAGGCAATGGGATAGCTAGCAGGATAAGAATGGACATAATATAATAATATTTTTCCCATTTGTGATGACTGAAGAGATGAGTCAATGGGGTAGCATTTAATTCTAACAAATATATCAGCATTTGATCAATTGATTATTTAATTTCTTATTTATATCATGACAGGATGTGCCTCCAAGTTTAGGTCATGGGGTGGAAATATAATAAGTGAAGGATCGAATCAGATGTGGTGTCAGCCAGGCAATCAGCTGGATCTAATTTGTGCTCAAAAGAGCTGGAGAGATGCTCGAAAGGAATATTAATAGTAAGCCTGAAATGCAACTTAAATATCTGTCTCAAGAGCTGCTTGATGTTCTCTGGATTTTGGAGATCTAGATAGTTCCTGCTCAGGGAAGTGCATGTTCTAACTTACGTTTTAGTTTGTATGCTCTCTCCAGACAATGAAGCAGATGGAATCTGCTTCAGCTTATTCTGCAGTGACCTCTTGAAGTTTAATGTAGATGAAGGGAAGCAAGTGCACGCTGTCTGCTTTTTCTTACTTTCTATGTGAATAAATAGTGAGCACTACTTTGTTTCTTTTCCTTTTTCTTTCTACAGCACCAATAAAGCAAGGAATGACAATTTGCTGTGTAGTCTGCATCTGTAGGGAAAAAAAAAAATCTCTCCAATTTGGACCACAGGGGAGTGATTTAAGAGTTTCCATTAATAAATCCATAAATACAATACCATCACTTGCATGGGACACATTATTGCTGCAACATCTCGCATCACAGTTTGGCCTAGTTCTTGTAATATTCAAAGCCTTTGAGACAACTCCCCAGAAGGAAAAAGGTTTGGCCATGCCCAAGGGGAAGTTAATGGCATCAGAGTTTTATTTTGTCCTATTTTGGGGATCTGTCATAACCGTGTTTCTAAATTCTCAGCTGGATCAGGACCAGGAACTTATTATAAGCTAGGAAATGTTAATATCTTTTCTGTAGTACTCTTGTAGTACTTATATATGTAGGTATATATAAAGCATGCCACTACTCATTACAAGATTTATTCTTTCAATTTCCAGCTCCATTGTGATTATGTCATGCTGCAGAATAAGAACATCGCTCCTCTTATTCCTTTCTATGGATAATTAATTCACACTAGTAAGAGAGGATTTAAACAAAGAGGAAAAGTCTAACTTCAAACAAAAACTCATTCTGTCCAGTGAACTGGTTTTAAATCATTTTTACTTTTACAATTGGGAATAGACCAAAGGAAAAAAAAATACAGCTTTGAACTGGAGATTTTTGAAATCGCCATTAGCTAGTACTTCATCCCTTAGGGTCCTTTTGTTTGTTTGTTGAGATTCTTTCTAATTCCTTTCATAAAAAGACACCAGAAAAAGATAATTTTTCCTTTTTTATTATGATTTTGCATTGACTTCAGAAATATTTTATATATACAGGAAAGGATACATACCTTTCTGCATGACAGAGCCTATTTCTTTAGGTAGTTGCTGTCACAGTGTTACTAATAGTTGCAACATACAGGGAATATGGCCTTAAATTGCACTGTCTTGCACTTTGGTGAAATCGACAGGTGTAATTTAGGAGTTTTCTTCACTGCTAAAGGAGTGGACAGGAGAAGGATTATAAAATTTATTACATAGGGTTTGATAAAAATATTTCCATCAGGATTGTTTTTCAATGAATAATTTGATATTCTCTGAGGTAAATTTTGCTTTAAAACATAACTCAACAATTTTTATTCAATTAACTTGAGTTCTTGCCAAACTTTTGTCTCAGTGCATTCAAAACGGCGATTGTCATTTCAGCATCTCATTTTTTATTCTTCTTTTAGGTTCAAAGTCTCTGACTGGACTTCATCTTCCGTCTGCCCTGTGATCACCAGTCTCTCCTGCGGCACAGCTTCCTGTTTTATGTGAAGCAAATAGAGTAGATTGCGGGATTTATGTAGAAAATGCAGCTTGTGAAAACATCTAAAGCAAGAAGTACCATCTCCCATGCAGTAGTTGGTGGTATTTCTAGGTTTTGATTTCTTTAGTTGAAAACAAGACATTTCACTTCGTTTTCTTTAGTAATCTCTGTAAATGACCTGACTTGCAAAAGTGCTAAGTAATTCTAACTAATATTAAAATAATGAGATCAGTGGAAACTAAGCAACTTTGACACTCTGAAAAGTCATAATCCCTGCTTCCCCCCCATTTATTCTTTCTTTGATTTTTCTGGTTTTATTAGGGATTCACAAATCAGAAAGGCTTGTCCTAGAGAAGTGTGGTAGGTTCTGCAGATGTAGAGCACAGCAGGTTCCTCAAACTGTCCGTGATCCCTAAGCCAAAGAGTCTATTTTCCACTAGAGCGAGTTTTGTAGAGATTGAAAGAGGAATCCAATTAAATTTGTTCTGGTTTGCAATGGCACATGGCATGATAGCAGATACTGCAATTCTACTTAATTCTCTTTTTTCTTCTTCAGGGGCAGAAGAAGCACCAGAAGAAACTGTTTTGGTGGTAACAGTTCATTCAGTATTGCTGGATATGGTGTGGATGACAGTATATTTGATATTCAGGAACCAAGTTCATTGCATGTATTATACCAACTGGAGCAAATTAATTCAAATAAAGCTTTTGGGATTGATGATTTGGAAAATAGATAAATATAGTTTCTGCATTGCTATATCAATCTGTTAACACATTGTTTAATTCATCTTTGTCTTCAGTTGATTAATCTGGAGACAGGGCAGTGAAAATTAACTCCCCATTAGGCTGTATTTGAACTCGCTTACAGCAATTGTCTTTATTTACTGACCTCCAGATCAAGGACTTCATAAAGTTTTGAAAAGAACAAATAAGCAGTCAAAGCTGAACATTTGCAAAGCTAGTATCAGAAGTGATATAGCGTAATATTGAAAACAGGGGACTGCAAATCAAGTTTCCTGCTCTGCCACTGATTTCCCATAAGCCAAAGCATCGTTGTTCTGTGCTTCCACATATTCACTGTTCTGAGCATGTTTACATGGTTAGAAATAGTGATTTTCTTCTGAAATTCTGCCACTTTTCAGTGATTTAGAAACTCTGATGTTGTTCTTTTAGCTTCACAATGTTTAATATACATCTTTGATTCAGATGAGTGTGTGAAAGAGGGGAGCTTAATTCAACATGTATAATGCTTTAGGGCCTAAAGAATGACAGCAGAAATGGAGAAAATGCGCTGTATTCTCTGTTCACGGTTTGCTGTGATGTGCAATACAAACATTTTTTTCCTGAATGCTTCAGAATATGCTCCTTGCATCCTGGTAGTGGCCAAAAATCCCAGAATTTAGCTAAATGGAAGACGATATCCATAAAAGCTATTAAAACTTCTTGGCGATGGCAACTTTCAGTTAAGATTCTCAAATATTGCAATAGTGACCTTGTCTTCCCTCTCCCCTCTGCCTTCTTTCTCTTCCTTCTTCTTCATTTCCTTCTTCCTTTATTCTTTCTTTCCAAGTTCCCTCTTCCTACTAAATCCCTCCTTAGTTTATTTTTTATATATTTTCTTTTTTATTTTGGTGGAGCTTGAGTGACTCTAGTGATACTTTTGTTATTGATTGGTTTAAAAAGTCTCCCGAGTTAACTGAAAATCTAGAGAGCATGCTCAGTGAGGAGTGGTCATTCCTTTGAAGCGGGTAACTTCTAGGATGGGGTTGTGCATTGGTCTTTTAATGAGATTAGAATGAGAAGTTTGAGCAAAATGCGTCAGAAAGGACTGATCTGCCATCATTGTTGGCCCAGCATCAGACATCTTATCGTACTAAGTGGCTTATGAGCTGTATGGTACAACTATGTTGTCACCTCTGCAAGGAGTACAACAGAATTTGGCCGTGGTGTCTTAACTCCACTCCACCTTCCATTCACTCATGAGCTGCACAGCACCATCAGATTACCACCTCCGCAGGGAACCCAACAAAGTATGGCCATGGGGTCTCTATTCTGCTCCACTCTTCGTTTACTCTTAGTGTGCTAGGAGGACAGTTTGTGTTGCCAAAAGAATCATGGAAAGGTAGATTCTGCACATACCAACCATCCTGGAAGTGGTAACTGTCTAGGCCTTAGTTTTTTATTCTAATTTCCCCTTTCTCGAGCAATTCTCTAAGTGTTCCACCTCCACCTCCAACAGCGCATTTGCACGTGTACTCAGTATCCTTTATCCTTAAGGATATGTCCAACAAGATGTTCTCAAAAATATCAAGGACTTCTTACTGCATTCTTGGCCAGTGCATTAGTACTAAAATGCTCCATAAAAAACCCTCAGGTCTTACTGATGAGCATTTATTTACCGTACAGCTGTTATCCAGGAAATACAGGGTTCACATGCTGGGTTGTATTTTGCTAGGGTAGCATTGTCACATGAGGAAAGACTAAGCGAGTTGGGTCTGTTTAGTCTGGAGAAAAGAGGTTGAGAGGAGATTTGATCAACATGTTCAAGTATCTGAGGGGTGATTGTAGGGATGATGGGGCCAGACTCTTCTTGGTGGTGGCCAGTGACAAGATGAGGGGTAATGGGTACAAGCTGAAACACAGGCAGTTCCACCTCCATGTGAGGAAGAACTTCTTTGCTGTGAGGGTGCCCGAGCCCTGGCACAGGCTGCCCAGAGAGGCTGTGGAGTCTCCTTCTCTGGAGATCTTCCAAACCCGCCTGGATGCCACCCTGTGCCTCGTGCTCTGGGTGTCCCTGCTGGAGCAGGGGGTTGGACTAGATGATCTTTAGAGGTCCCTTCCAACCTCAACCATTCTGTGATTCTGTGATTATTTGTTGTGAATATCAGTCCAGCATTAATACAAATAAATTCAGAATAAGTTCTCTAAATCACTGTGGAATACTTCTTGGGGATCGAAATAAGCAATCTGGCAATTGGCAACAGAGAAACTATATGCTGCATCACATTTGGTGGTGACTGCTGAATAAATATGAATAAGCTAAGGTCTTCCAGGCAGCTGTGGGAGAAAAGAAACAAACAAATCAAAACCATGTGCTTTTGTAATTACTATTTTCTTGAATGTCACTTTTAATAAGACATATAAAGGTTTTTCAAACAGTTTTGGAGTTTTAACAATAAAGCTAACACAGTATCAAAATCAATAGTGGCTATTGTATATTAGAATTCTGTAAGTATTTTATAAACATAATTCATAATACAACCTGGGGAAAGGGTAGCATTAAGCTGTACATTTTATATAAATACCTGTGTTTGAAGAAAAAAAAAAAAACACATTTCTTTTATCAAGTTTAATTTACAATATAAGATTTTAAAAAGACATGTTCTGTATGGAAGAAGAAAGGTCTTTAGTGTGTGATCTTAAATTATCTGATTTGAATGAGTTCATTTTATTGAGAGAGTTCCATCAAACCTTTAATTAAGTTTAAATTCTACATCTAAAAAGTCAGTAATTTGACAGTGACCTCCTCCAAACACATCGATCCAAGTTGATGGAACAGAGAATGAAATGTTAAAATTAAAATGCTTTTTCATTTTAGTCAGTGGATCTTAGGTTTAATGTGAAAGGTTGGGGCAAGCAATGACTACTAAAAAGATGATGTTTTCATTTTTTTCCTATCAAAGAAGTTTCTAATGCTAGAGGTCCGAGTAGTTAATGGTTGCATATCACTTTGATAAATGTAAAGTGCTCTCTTGGAGTTGATCTAATTCCCAACAAATCCAACACCAGACTTTGCATTGACATCTGAGAAAACTGAGCTGCACTGTTAGTCAGGCCTTCTGAAGTGCTAAAGAACAGATTTTCAAGAGCTCAGTACTATAAACCAGATTTTCAAACACATTGGTGTCTTTGTTACTCACTTAGTCCATGATGAAACCCCAGTCTTTTTCAGAAACAGAGTTTTTCAGCTTACAGCCTCTCATCCCCACTGGCATGGCCTTTCATTTTTCTTTACATATATCTTTGTGTGCAGCTGTGCTAAAACATTTGTAGAGAAAGCCTCTGAAACACACTGCTACTGTCTATGCTTCCTGCTCATTTTATAATGATTTTAAAACTTCTTTAAAAATATGATGCAAATATTGAATGAAATTGTTTCGTCCTGGTTCCTGTAGAATTCCATTACAGTTCCTTGATGAAAATTACTTTTTGAGATTTGCCAGAATATTTGTAGTGAGTTTAGGTGGGATTTCTTTTCACACGTTATGGCACTAATTTTTTGCCTTTGAGCTAAAAGTCCTATATAAAATGATCAATATAGTTGCATTTGCTGGTTACAATTAAAATTTCAATAAGAACTACAAACCTTTTGTTATAAACCTTTTGCTTTTTCCATAAAACTGTTGGTAAACATTACTTATATTTGTTATTAAATTCTTTATCAATCTGAATTGCATATTTTCCTTTTATTGTCTTCAATTCTGGTACAAAGTGTACAAACTAGACTCTCCATCTTATGGCTGCCATTTTTCTTGCCCTATTTGAATATTGCACAACAGTGCTCACAAGATGCATTCAATCATTTTGTGAAATACATTACAATAATTCTGAGAAAAATGAGCATAGTGAAATTAATTTTGTGCTTGACCTGCACTTCAATTTTCATACTATTTATCCAAGAATGAAATATAAATTTATTTTTAAAAAAATCAGAGCAGAGAAAATGTTTTAACACCAGATAGAAATAGAAAAGAGTTCAAATCTTCCTCTTCTGTCTCCAAAAATACAAATAGGTACATTTGAATTTGAGGAGAAACAAATCAATATGATGAGAACACTATTGATGAAGGGGATTCAAATCAAGCTGATGATCAAAAATTCACTCCATTATAGATCACAGAATTACTTTATAGTGCTTCCCATGTCAAGGCTCCAATCTGTGAAAAACACTATGTATCAGGCTCCTTAATTCATCATTTACTTGTCCTTTGAGAACCACTGCTCGTTCCAAATCAAATCTATTTAATTTGATGACAGACTGCATCTTCCTTGAATAGCTCAAATAAATGTATCAAATAATTTACTGTGTAACACTTTAATGTGCATGTTTGATTTGTTCCTTTTAAGGGGTTAGGGAGTTGATTACTCATTCGACTTTTTAATGGAGCATTTCGTTCTCTCCTTCTTAAAGGGCAGATTCTGGGATTGTTTCTTTGCCAACTTGAAGACGGATCGCAGACTTTAACCTTCACACGTGGTTATTGTTTTTCTGCTATTATTTTTGTGGTCTGCCACAGAGATAAAATGGAAAACAAGTAAAAATTGACCTCATGCTGATAAAGTGAATTATACATATCATATACATTGATGTGACACTATTTCTCTTACACATTAACTTTCTTGTCATCAAGACATCTTAAAATAAAGACTTTATCTTAAAAGTTCTATGCTTAGAACTGGAGTGAGAAGTGGCCAAAAAGTCACAGAATCACAGAATGATTGAGATTGGAAGGGACCTTTGGAGAATATCTGGTCCAACCTCACCCTTTCACAAGCAGGGTCAGCTACAGCATATTGCACAGGGTCACATCCAGGCGGTTTTAAACATCTTCAAGGATGGAAACTTCACAGTCTCTTTGGGTAACCTGCTCCAGTGCTCTGCTACCCTCACAGTAAAGAAGTTTTTCCTCAAATTTAGGCAGAAGTCCCTGTTTTACAGTTTCTGACCATTGCCTTTTGTCCTATCACTGCACATCACTAAAAATAGTCTGGCCCCATTTTCTTGACACTTTTCCTTAAGATATTTGAATACATTGATAAGATCTGCCCTCAGTCTTCTCTAAGCTGAAGAATCCCAAGTCTCTCAGCCATGCAGTGGTCATTTTCTAGCCCCAAATACACTATTTTTGATTTTGAAAAGGAAATAGGAGATGTACTGAAGCCATGCTATTTTTATGAATATTTTAATGTGTTTGAGTGTTTATGAAAAAAAAAAAAGTTGTTTTTGCTTAAATTGATCTGCAGGTGAACTGCAGTTACTTTAGAATTAGTAATGAAAGAAAAAATGCAAGTCAAATAATATATTTACAGTAAACAAAATCTAAAATGAAAAAGAACATGCTTAATTTTTTATTACTTCTCTCAAGATAAAAATGAGCATGTATCTGAAGAAGTTAGAATTTGGTAGGCTTGAAGAAAAAAAGTGTGTTGTTGTCCAATGCCTTATTAAATGTTGCAACTCATTGCAGCAGACGTTGTAGTAGCCAAAAATGATGAATGGTTCAAAAAGGAATCATGAAAACTGAAAGAGAAATTGATATTGATTACTATTAAATATGAAGAATGAGATGATACACTATTTACCCAAACTGAAAGCTCGGATGGTACAGAAATGAGGATCTCAATAATATTATGCATCCTTTTTCTTTCACTTGTTTTGTCTTACATCTTGCTATTCCTACACATTCATCTATATGCTTTCAGGAAAGTAACACTATTTTCCTACCACAACTGGACAACTTTTTTTCTTTCTCTCCATCTTAGCAGTGATCACAGAGTTGCCAACTTACAGTTTATAAGGATGAGAGTTGGACTTTCCAGGAGTTCTCATTCCTAAAGGATATGCTGTCCTTTTGCTTGGGAATTTGTAGATGATTTTTCAAATAATTTGGACTCAAGATGCAGTTAGTATCCTCATACTCGTCCAGGAACTCATACAATGAGAATGTCATTAACAATAACTATGAGGATTTTATTTAAAAATTTCCAATTCTGAAAGAGAAATAATATTAAAAGTTCTTCCAGTGAGTGCAGATAAACTCAGCTGAAGGCAATTTTCTACATTGCCTTCCTTTCCTCCTCTTCCAAACCTATAATCAAATATCCAGCTCATCTCACTGACAGAACTGGTAACAGCACAACACAGCATAACACAAAAGGTTAATTTTGGCCAAGTTAAAATGTGCATAACAAATTGAAATTAACTGCCCAAACCTTCGAGAATGTAGTCCAGAATTCAGTCGAGAGTGATTGTGACTGATCCTTTTTGACTAAATATATTTTTAGTTATTTTAAGAGGCTGCAAAGAAGTGTTAATTTTTTTCTTTCATTGCTTGGTTATTAATCTGCAGTGACATAATTGTAAATCCTTGAAATTGCAGTGGGGAATTGTTGACGTTTAAATTGTAATTTCAGGCCCTGATGGCTTGGCAGTAATGACTAGCTTTAGTTTTTTAGTCATTTTCAGAAGTTTACTTGAACTTTTTTTAGAAATAATTATTCTAGCTTAAAGCTGGCATTGAAAAGTTTGGATTTTCAGGACTTGGATAGGGTGTTCACTTATTGATCCGCTACTGCCCAAGATGCCTCATCCTGAAAGGGGGTTGTTGCTCTGCTGTGACCTTCAGCTACCTGATGCACAGTGAAGGACACTGAAGGTAGCTCTGTTTTCATATTGAATTCTTATTTTTGATTAATTCAAAAGGTGAAGTAGAGTCACCTTTCATAGCACAGAGCTGGGGCAGGGAACAAAGCGCTTTAGGGCTGCAGATGACCTAAAGGGGCAACTGAGAAGAATTCACATACAGAAAATACTACAGAAGTTAAGTTTCTGTAAACCTTGAATCACCACAGGGGTTTGTCACAGGCCACGTTCTTATCTTAGTGTAGCTAGTTTATCAATACCTTGTTAATAATGTGCTATCCTGAGAGCAGTAGCCCACTGAGATAAGCAAGCACAACACACCATATTTACATTTACAACCCTGGCTTTCCCATTAAAATACTTGTAGCACTGTTTAGAAATGTGGATGTGCTTACTGTGCAGATCTCCATAAAATTATTTCCCTGCTCAGCTGGAGTATTGTGGAAATCGACTGAAGACATCCTGTGAGACCAAGAAATACATTAACATTTTCTTCCTCCGAAGGCAGTGAATAGGTTTCAATATTGCTTTTGCTGGTTATTTTCTCTCTGGAGCACAAAGCAACATCCAGTAGTTTAAGTTCTTTTGTTTTCCAATGTCCTTCTATGTGTTAATTTCAAGGCCCTACTGTTCACCGTGATTCATTGCAGAATTGTGAATAACGAATGTCACTAAAAAAGTGAGATCGCCTGAACTGCTTTAGAAATTAATGGACTGACTGTGATATACTGGAGCCTCTTTCATGCATCTATAATTGGAGTGCCAATTTATTTCCAATCATTTCAAGCACTGTAATTATAGTGCATCATTGTTGCCTGCTTAACATTCATGTGGGAAGCTGGCACAATATTGCTGGCAGAAGGCCACATATTTTACAACTGAAATGAATGGTAGAAATGAGAGGTAATATACAAAGACACAGAACTTTAAATTTTGTTTAGCGGTTTTGTTCCAGCTAACATGCAATGGGGTCATAGTAGAATGAAATGGAACAAAATTATGTTCATAAAATGACGATAAAAATGTTTTCCAAATAGACTATAAATCAGTGTGGATGAAAAAAAAAAGGATAAATATAATGTTTTAAATAAAATCCCATAGTCTGCATAGTCTGCAATATCCAATCTTTTATTTACATTTCAAATGGAGAAAGAGGTGAATTAATTTGACAAGAATAGAAAATGCAGTAGGACTTTTTTTTTCTTCTGTGCTTACAGTTGTAAAACAAGGACTTGTCACAGGATCACAAAAAAGTTGATCTTCAAAGGTATCTATTTCTGGAAGTCTAGTCCATGTCCCCTCCCCTCCGCACCCCCTAAGACAAAGTCAGCTAACGCTAGTTGCTCAGGGTCGCATCCAGTCCTTCCTTGTTGCATCCCTGAATTAACTGATAATATTTCTATAGTGTTGCCATGTAGTTTGACCCTTTTTCACATTATGTATGCTCTACTTTTCTCTTTAAGTTTTCCCAAAAGCTCCTTGCCCACCCATGTAGGTCTGCTGCCCCCCTTGCTTGACTTCTTTCTTGTAGGAATGCACCCATCCTGAGCTTGGAGAAAGTGGTGCTTGAGTATTAGCTAACTCTCCTAGACACCCTTTCCTTCTAGGGCCATAGCCCAGGGAATTCCTCACTTAGCTTTGAGTAGGAGGTTGGACTAGAGATCTTCTCAAATCCTTTCTACACTGAGGTTCCTGTGATTCAGTAAATTTCCTTAGTTTGCTTCATCTCCTTCTCAATCATGCTAGAAAGTTATGGAGCTAGTGTAAGCCTGTCCCTTGAGAATACTCTTTCACTTAATTCACATCAATGGTCAAATATCCAAAAAGCTTCCTTAGATGATCTGGCTTTTAGCTACCTGTTGAACATCATTATCTTTTCTTTCTGTAGAATTATATTCAGTGTCAGAATAACCTTAAATAAACCTCTCCAGTCTCTCCTATTAATTGTTGGAACTACCTCATTCCCTGAATAATTTTAGTCTGCATTGCTGCTGTGTATAATATAAACATACAATAAAGGAAAATAAATTCTCAGCATTTCTAGCAATAAGTTGCAAGACCAGTATTTTGCTTTAGGAGGTGGCAACAATGCTGAGAAAAATCAGATGCTTAAGTCTTGTAGATTAAGTGCAGAACTTATATTTTGCATGCTGAGTTTTGGAAATCTACTTTCCTTTGCCTCCACCTTTGCTTTTGTGTGTGCAGTAATATACCATAGCTAAGGAGGTTTTACACAGAGTCAGGTAATATTGTTGGTGAATAGATAACCAAAAGGAAGATGTTACCTTATAACCTTAAATTACACATGGAGCAGACCTTAAAAATGATGTAAAAGCCAGTTATAGGGGGTAATGAAGAACTTAAATCTTTACTGACTGGAAAGGTGTAAGTATGAACTTTATGGATCTGCCCTAAGTACCTAAACAAGCAGGCAGTTTCCTAATGAATAAAGAAACGATAAACAAGAGTGCATGCAGAATGTGAAGCTGGTTCACTCCAGAGCTTTTTCCCACATCATCAATGGTGCACACATGAAAGTTCACTTCCTAGTTCCCATCTGGGGCAAATTGAAGAGTTCTCTGGTGAGGAAATCCTGATGTGGAACAGACTATTATTCACTTTGGGATCTGCACCCTGCAGACATTACAGATCCAAGACAAAGTCTACACCTTGTTCCCTTTTGCACAGAACACGGATAATAAAGATGCAGCCAAAAGCATTTAGGTAGCTAGTCATCAGTGGTGTGTCATTTGCTGAAGTGTGTTCGTAAATCTCAGTAGGTTTTCTCTACACTTTTATGCACTTCTCTAAATATGATCTGATGCATAGTTCCTTGTGAACTCTGTAATTCTTTCAGGATGTAAGAATAAAGAGATAAAACAACCATTTGAAAAAAATAATAAAAAGATTGAAAACAAAAAAAATCCTTGTGTGGGACTGTAGCATGAAATTCTTGAGAAGAGTTGGACACAGATTAAAATTCAGTTGCTGTGTTACTGCAGTGAAGGAATTCTCTACCTGAGAGCATTGTAAGTCTGAGAAAAACATCACCATTATCCAGAAAGGTCACCAAAAGAAACCAATTAGAATTCTGGAAGGAATAAATCTTTAATAATGCCCTCCTTGGAAAGGTCAGACAAGAACTCTGCGCTGGTCTCTTATTCCCCAGAAGGCATTGGCAATATTTTTACTTGGTGTAAACTGCTGGAACTCTGCAAAAGTTACTGAAAATTTACTCTGTTCTTTGCTGGCAGCACAGGAATGCCAAACACAGGCATTCATAGGCAAAACTCCTGGCTGTATCAAAATTGAATTAGGTATCTTCTAAAGTAACTTTTTTTGTGCATATGCCACACAAATATGTGTTAATGGAAACACCCTACAGTATGAAAATGTTCTGTCAAAGAGAATCAAATTTAATTCATGAAATATTCTTGTGTGTCCTGATGTGTTGCGTGACCTGTAAGGTACAAATCATTCCAGTCTTTCAAATGAGGCATACCACACAGAGATTTTGAAAAGTTCTTTTAAAACCACAGGACAGCTGCAATGATTCCCTTAAAGCACCTGAGTGATGAATGCAGTGAATGCAGTGAGGGCATTCTGTTGCCCCCAAAGACAGACTGTTCTCTTTTGAGCCCAGGGAGACCTGACTGGAGAAGGTCAGAGAAACAGACATGGATGAGACTTTTAGAGATAGAAAACAGTCAATCTAGCAAGCTCCAGGTTGCTGAAGAAAGAGAGAGAAAATGTCAGCAGATAATGCAGAGAATGCTAGGAAGAGGTGGTGCTGAAGCTGATCATAAGGTGATGCACAATTTGAGATGAGTAAGACAAAGGACTTGAAAGTCAATTTAATAATTTAAATATAGGAAAATAAGTACAAATCAAAAAGCTTTATTGATTTCTGAACATAGTTCAGTAACATGCCTGAGACTGGTATCTCAATGCATGATAGCAAAAATGCTAGAGAGAAGACAGACTTTTTTTAGGAACTAAGCTAGAAATAGGGAACTAGAGTCCTAAAACTCATAATTCTTGAGATAGTGAGACTCTGAATTTAGATGCAAAAGATGCAAATAATACAGGAATATGTTGATGGAAGAACATCATATATTTTAAAGAAAAACAACTATTTCAGGAATGACTGTAAAACTAGAAGGACAGAAGGAATCAGCCCCTTATGAGTTAACATGAAGGGTGTGAACAAGAACTGTCCTAAACTGAGGTATACCTGTGCACTTCATAAGCTAAACATTTTATTCCTAGTCTGTATCTATGGAAATCGGATGGTAGGCAGAGGCAGATCTGAGAACAGGATAGGGTTTATGCATAATGATAGTATAAAGCTGTGTTACCAAAGCAGAAAACGCTTAGCACAGAGATTGCTGATGACTCCTTTATAAAGGTGGAAAGCTTTTCAAGCCTGGGACAGTTCTGTATTTGTCTGAATAGCAGCAATGCTTCTGTGGCCTTTATGTGCTGCAGTAATGACTGTGAAAGTTCAGGGCCAGTTCAAGGTCACACTATAACTCGCTGACAGAGTGACAGGCCATTAATGTGAAGTCCCATTTCCAAGTATATAGATAAAAACTCAAGTATATTCTAATATTCTTATAAATATCCTAAGGAGTGAGGTAGCAAATTAACTGAATGATTTTGCAGTGCAATTCAGGAAAAGATCCTTCACTAATCAAGAATATAATTATTTAACTTTCAATTTTATTACATGGTCAGTCAGTGAATGGTGGTGTAGCAACAAAGAATAAAGGTATTTTATCAAGAGTTGTTTCTGGAATGTACAAAGGGACTTGTCTGAGGAATTATGCCACATCAGATAAACCACTTACACAGTAATGGTTCTATTTGTTTTGCCAGCTGTTTATAATCATTTTTATTCATGTTAACCTATGGGACTAAGGAATGGCTAGTGTGGCACAAGAGCAAAGTGACAATCTTCTTTGGGGACTTGCTGTAAAAATCGCTCTCAAAAAGGTTTTTTAGTGTCTTCTCGTGTGGTTATAAAAATGAAAAACATTTTTTAATCAGGAGAAAAGTGTCAGAGATCAGAGGAAGCCATTTTCCAGGGAGAATAGCCTCACTACTCTGAACTATGTTACAATGCCAGCATACAAACTAATACCAGCATGTAAACTGATGGGAGCATATAAACTTGGCCACTTGATATACTTAGGTATATTAACAGAGGTTGTACTGCTACCCAGCCTGACATTCATAAATCACACAATAGTTCCCTCTCACCTTCAGTCTTGAATTTGTCTAAGAATCACATGTACATGTGTATACAGCCTTTTCTTCTTAATGGTTTTGAAGACTGTAAGGCTTGCACATTCATTCTTTTCTCTGAAATCAAAAGAAATTTCCATTATTAATACTGAAATTAAAGATTTTGTTGTGCTCAAGAGCTCCCAAAGCTGTGACTGTAAAGAAAAACTCAAAATGCTGTAATAAATGTGAATAATGAAATGCGTTCACTGAAACTGAATAGGCAAAAGTGTCCCGTTAACTCAACATACTCCAGGTAAAATTGAATTGAATCTTGCAATCTGAGGAAAAGCTCCCTCTGTGTATCATGTCACAGTTAATATATCTTCTGCTCTTAAGTGTGTACTCCCCAAACAGTTTTCTCTTTAAACAAGATTTCTTTGGCAGCAGAAAGGAAGAGGACATTGTACTAATTAATTATTAAAGACTAGAAATGGGGCCTTGGTTTTGCAAAAAACTGTATGCTGTTAGCAGGATCCACAAATTTCCTATATCTGTAATTTACTGCAAGACAATTCAGTTTTGGGTCAAATGCTAGAACCCTGTGGCAACCTCTCTACTACTGTATTAAATTTGTTTAGGATTGATTTCTGGTGATAAGGACAGCTGTCATGAACTCACTTGAGCAGTAATATTAAATTATTTAATACTGTAATATAAACCTCTCAGTCTCTCATTCTCAGACTAACTACTGAGAATGATACCTGGCACGTACTAACTCCTGAAAAATTACCAGAAATTGTTCAGGTGGGCACTAGTTGACTGGGACCAAAATTTTGGTCATGGACTGCTATGGCAGCTTACCAGTATCGACAACTGAATTCCAGTCCCTGAGAACATCACCTGGTGCTATTTAATTTATTGTTATAACTGTAACATATTTGTTTCGAATAGAAGTCTGGATTCTTTGTGAATTCTTTTTCTATGAAGTCGTAGTTTGATGGCATCGGACAAACTTGAGGTGAAAATAAGTGGAGCTGCTGAAAAATTAAATTTACCCATAATTTTAGTGAAAAAGAAAAAAATGCACATTTTGATTCAAAACTCCATGTGAGCTGTTCTTGCATAATGCAAACGTCTGTCTTCTTAAATTCTGCTCAGTCATGCAAAAACTCATTAGGGATAAAGAAGAACAACAGTCTTGGACATCTCAATCTCCTACAAAACTTGTGGACTTCAATATCATACAGAGCCTTTTGAAGTAAATGCTGGCACATCTGAAGAGTTTTTCTCATATAATGCCTCATGACCTGTAATCAAGGCAATATAAAGCTCATTGCATCATGTGTCAACTTGGGAATTGTTCTCTGCATTCCTCAAGGATGATGCACAATGTATTTACACAGCAAAATTAGTACTGTCTTAAACCATCACAGTGCTTTCAGTGTGGATACACTCAAACAATATTTGAATAATTGGGCTACATATATGGATTACTTCTAATTATTTTACTCTGCAAGAGATTGAAACTCAGAACTACAAAGACATGTTAGGGCTTAACTCCTTTAGGAGTTAAGCAACAACCTACCAGATTCCTACTGGGAATTAAAAGTTAAAATAAAAGTTACGGACATAAAACTCATTCATAACATCATAAAACAAACTGTCAAACTCAACACAATGTACAAAGCAGGAATGGGGTGAAAGAGTGCAGAAATAGTATTGTTATCTAGCAACAGTTTTTTCAAGGCGCATATATATGATGGCATGAGGTAATAGCTTTGCCTCTGAAACCTCATTTATAACTGAACTTTACATTATACTGTTCCTTCGTGGCATACTATTCAGTCTGAATAGCAGCGTGTGGACTTCACCTGTATGCATTTTACATCATTTCATCAATAAGTTGGATGATGGGACAAACTACTATCCCAGCAAGCTTGATAGAAAGATGGATGATACAAAACTGGCAGTAGCAGGACTGTGCCAAAGGACTGAATATGATTCAGAGTAACCTGAAAAATCTGGAAAGGTGGCCTGAGAAGAATCTCATAAAGTTCAATAAAAGCAAGTGCAGTCATATGCCTGGAAATAAGCCCATGAGCCAAAAAAGGATGGCCAAGATAACGAAAGCAGCTCTTCAGAGAAGAGCTCATAGAATGAATTGAAACAGTTTTCTACTTGTTGCACATATGGACAACATTCCAACTTCTTGAAAAATATTTGTGAGACAGCATGTTCAGGTCATGCCTGGGGATCACCAGGGACAGAGTTACGCGAAACTGAAAAAACGGTGCCACCATAAAAGTTGGTTCAACTCAGCTCTGGGATCCTAATAAGGGTTAATGAATGCTGAGATGATGTCACCATTGTCTGGAGGCAGATCTCTAACCAACGGTGCAACAAAGCACGGCACACCCAGGGGATGGAGAGCTGTCTTGCAGCCCCTACTCTGCTCTGGCTGCAGCCGCGCACTGCTCAAAGCCATCCAGCA
>JAUBNY010000472.1:102105-125614 GCA_032275445.1 Crypturellus soui | reverse complement strand
CGTTGCAATACCGACTTTATGACACGCGGTGGCAGCACTGAGCGCTCCCGAGCGCTCTGCGCACGCGCGCGCTCCCTTGCAGTTGCAGTACCGATCTTGTGACACGCGGTGGCAGCACTGAGCGCTCCCGAGCGCTCTGCGCATGCGCACGCTCCCTTGCAATTGCAGTACCGACGTTCTGACACGCGGTGGCAGCACTGAGCGCTCCCGAGCGCTCTGCGCACGCGCGCGCTCCCTTGCAGTTGCAGTACCGATTTTGTGACACGCGGTGGCAGCACTGAGCGCTCCCGACCGCTCTGCGCATGTGCGCGCTCCCTTGCAGTTGCAGTACCGACTTTCCGACACGCGGTGGCAGCACTGAGCGCTCTGGAGCGCTCTGCGCATGCGCGCGCTCCCTTGCAATTGCAGTACCGATTTTGTGACACGCGGTGGCAGCACTGAGCGCTCCCGAGCGCTCTGCGCACGCGCGCGCTCCCTTGCAATTGCAGTACCCATTTTGTGACACGCGGTGGCAGCACAGAGCGCTCCCGAGCGCTCTGCGCACGCGCGCGCTCCCTTGCACTTGCAGTACCGATTTTGTGACACGCGGTGGCAGCACTGAGCGCTCGGGAGCGCTCTGCGCATGCGCACCTCCCCTACTGTTCCAGTGCCTCGTTCAGGCAAACAAGGGCTGCCGCGGGCGCTGCCGCGCTCAGGCTGCGTGCGCACCGCCTTTCCTCTTGCAGTTTTGCTTTTTCGACAAGTTCAAGAGACTTGCTCGCTTGTCAGCATAGCAGAGTGACATGTTTGGGGGACGGAGAGAAACACTCTATGCAAATGCTAATTCTAGGCTATTACTCTTTTTAAAATATGAGTATAGATATTAATATAGTAATAAAAAAATATAAATAAATGAATCCATCACCTGGCCTAAAGCAAGCAGCGTCTCCCGCTCTGATGGGGAAAGAAAAAAAAGAAAAAAAGTTCTACTCCAAGCTTGCCGTTGCCAGGGCTTGCTAGGACGTCGGCCAGCTGCTGGTAATGGTCCCTTTTCCCTTGCAGTACAGACGTGAGAACAGCGGGTGGCAGCACTGAGCCCCGGCACCGCTGGCCGCCTGCTGGCCCGGCCTCTTATCATTTTAGTAGTACTTAGGTGACACGCGATGGCAGCAAAGAGGGGAGCGCAATGAGCACAGGCGCTGCCCCGTACTGTTGCAGTACCGGTATTTCGGCACCGGAGGTAGGTAGCAGCGAGCCCGTCGGGAAGCACTGCACCTGCGCTTCCGCCGTTGCCGTAGCAGTACAGAAGCGGTTGGACAGCAGTTCTGCTTTCAGAAGTTCATGGGGCTCAGTCGCTTTCCAGAAGATCAGGACCGCACGTGTTTGTGGTGGGTTGGTTTTTTTGTTATTTTTTTCCAGCAATGACTATAGTCAAACAGCTTTTAAGGATAAGAAACCTTCTATTTTATATAGATATTTATGTATCTACCCTTACCTGGAGTGAAGCAGGCAGCTTCTTCAAAGGCAGCTGTAATAAAAATGTTGCCATCCAGTCCCTAGTTGCCCTTTCTTGGAACTTAATATGACACCTGCCAGTCCGTAGTAGCTGTCAAAATGGGTGTGCTCATTCCTGACTTCACCCCATTACAGTGTGAAACAAATACCCATAGGTAGGCCCATACACACAACTCCCACGTAGCAGGGCTGAAGCAGGTAGCTGCTGCTTCTGGTTTCAGTAATCAAGCTTTCCTCTGAACATTGCAAAATACAGCCCAGATTTACTCAGAACCTGCATTAAATCCATATATATTAAAAAGATGAGTTCTAAGCAGAACAAGTGCACATCCGTAACACTGCTGCTGCTGTGCAATGCTCAGCACATGTGCCGCACTTGTGCACTAGAGTTGCCATGGTACATGCATGTTCAACAAATAATCCTTCTGGAGCCTGAGTGCCGCCACACACTGCCCCTTGGGAGCTCGCAGAGAGCTGGGGTGCAGGGCCCCTGCTGGCACTGCTGTTCCTCTGCGCCAAGTGACACACACAGGGCAGGAAAGGGACAGGAGACAGCCACATTTAGGCACAGGGTTCCCAAAAGTTCCTGTAGCAGGACCTGCCACCACTCCTTTGCTGCTGGCAGCGAGTGCCCCTCGGCCCAAGCCTGTGGCCTTGCTGCTGCTCAGCGAAATGTGGAAAAGGCAGTGCAGTTCCCATGCTATCCAGAAGCAGCTTGTTCCAGGAGCACCAGCACTCCCCCAGGCCAGGGAGCCATTGCCACAGTCACACTTTCTGGGACAGAAATGGAGCTCAGCAGAGCTTTCACCGCCGCTTCCACAGTCACAGTTCAAACAATAGCACCCGTGGGGACAAATGACCTCTTTATTGTGATGTGACTTATAAAGACAAACTTGACCAGCAAAGAAAAAAGACATGCCTTCTATTTCTAGCTACTCTCATAGTAACAAATACAACGGTGTACGGAAGAAAGCAAAGCTGCAACAATAAATTACAAAATTCTTATATTCAGTGCCAAGACTGCATTGTGTCATCAAAACTTTCTTTAAAAAAAAAAACAAACAAACAAACAAAAAAAACCCCACCACTTCCGCATTTTTATACTGTTACTCAGTTAAAATGAGTATACTTTTTCCCATTTTTTATGATTATTTTCAAACAACCAATTTGGTTTCTTTTTTAACTTCTGCCAAAAACCTGCTTTTTTGATAGGTGTAGGCAATAAGGCAATTCTTGTAAAGCAACTGGTAAAGATGCCTTCCCCAATGGTACTACTACCCTTGACAGTAAAAGACCATTACTAATACCTCATTACCTATCCTATTCTTATCTCATCCTCTCTTGGGTTACAGTTTAAAGATTCTGGCAGACATTGGAATGTCTTGTTTTTGTATTATTTCCTTTAAAGGGGTGGGGATTCATCTTTGTGGCTTAACAGCTTTAAGAATATAGCTGTAGTTCTCTAGTGATCATGCCATAATATTCTGGAATATTATGGGAATATATCATGATTTTCATCATCTTCAATACAAAGAATTAAAGTCCTTCAGTTTTATATCAAATTCAGAGCAGCTAAAAATCTGTGTAAGACCTATTCTGACTTCTCACCTCTTCTTCAGATACCAGTAGAAGAGAAATCCAAATCTAAGGTTTTTCTTTCTCTGAAGATGATCAACACTATAAATATGTTTCTCGGTTTTGATATGCAAAAGGAGCATACCAGAGGAACTTCTGGTATTAGGAATAATATGCACTGACATTAAAATACATTTAAATAAATTTTAGCCATTGCCACACTGAAATATATACTTAACTCTTAAAGGAATACAAAAAAAAGTTATCCTGAAACATGTGGCATTTTAAATACCGAGTGGCATTTATTAGAAAAAGATCTGAACTCTGAAAGAGCAGGGCAAGTAACTTCAGAATAACTTAAAATCTTCTTACTCTTCCCCACTTAAAAAAAAAAAAAAAGGAAGAAAAAAAATGCCAAAAAAGTGGGGAGAACTATGTTTCAAACATCTTTAACCTACAACCGATCTTAAAGCCACATTTTTTTTATCAAGTCTGTTTGCATTTCTGTTAGATTTTGCAGAACAACCAGCACTGTGACCAAAAATTAATAAAAAGAAGAAAAAGGGATTGGGGTATAGCTGGAAAACTGAAACTTTTTAACAGCTGACCTATTTAGTATAGTCATTTTCTCTGACAATTCTTCAAGTAGAGGCTAGCATTTCTTGCATCAGATGCAGATATATGGAGTATTGCTCTAAGTTGGAGGGAAAAAAAAAGGCATTTTCTATTTCACATGCTGTGCAAGCAACACTGAAAATTAATATTTCAACAGATTTTTTTTAATTTCCCTACCATCCTGCAAATTCTTTGTCCCCTCTGTCTCTAATCACTGGTAAATTACATTATATCTTTTGTCTATGTAAGGGGCCAACTGCAAATTATTGCAATTTCATTAGGAGAAATAAATTGAGAAAAATGAGCCACTAAAGCTGCTCTATTGCGCTATAGTACATATTCACAAATCATTCAGCAATCACTCTCGACTCTTAACAACTCCCCAGTCTCCAATGGTTCTATCTCAGGAACTGGCTCCCACCACCACAAGCTCACATACAAATGGGTAACCTAGAACTTGACCATTTTTAGAGAATATCAGATTCTGAACAAAATTTGTGACATTTCTTTTTCACTTTCAGAAAGAGGCAGACTGATTGCTCTGTAGTGCCAGCTTTCTCTTTATATAAGCAACAAGATTTCAAGCCTTACAAAGCACATGCTTAGACAAATAACGCACCCAGTTGCCCTATATAAATTCTAACATTAGTTCATCCCCAGTGCCCTGTAAAAATACATTCTAAAATAACCTTCCGTTAAGGAACCTTCTTAAAGTTCATAAAGATACAAGAAACCAGTAAGATTCAATTTACTGAGGTTCTTAGTCCTCCTCCATGATACATTTGATATACTCAAGCAAGGCATGGGCATATAATGATACACAGAGCTACAAGCCTTTCAAGATAATGTCCTTGACTGACAGCTGGAAGAGATATGGAAAGATTTATAGATTTTTCTTTTATCCTCTCTTTTACAGACTTGCTGGCAGAGGTTAGTTATTTCCCATAAAATTTCTTATTCAGAAGGAAGATCAGAAGGTTGACATTTACTTTGGCTCTGTCAAACAACTTCATGACTGCAACACCTTCATACTGCAGCTGCAGAAGATCCTACCAAAAAGAATACATTTATCAGTGAGGAATCTTTCCGAGTTAACAGACAATATGTAAGACCCTAGAATAGAGTGGGATTTTTGAGGAATATCACTCTTGAAATATGTGGCTCATATAAACTAGGAAAAACTCTAAGACAAAAGATCTTCATTTTTCAATCTGATTATAAAAACATGTACTTGAAAACTGTGGAAGAATGTGGAAATCGTAAACAGTTCTAAGAAAGTCAAATTTCAAATCTAGACATCTCCAGGCTTTCCATTTCCACAACTGCCATAAAGTTGTAACTTTTGAAGGGGTTCCTCTGTATGGCTGACCATATAATGTACCCTGAAATGTTTTTTTTTCCACAGCCTGACTTTATAGTACACTGAGCAGCCCTGGCCACAGTAAGGTGGTTTAGGGCACTACAATCAAGGACAGATAAAGAAATAACCTCTCCACTGAATCAGCATTGTGTATCTATATAGGCAGTATTCCTAGTTACACCTTGCTCTTGTTAGTGGTGCACTGCAGAGAGAGCAAAAAGACTCTCCTCACCTATCTCATCAGTGAGCTTATGTCAGCAATGTCACTCTTGAATACTAGATACTGGAGGAGGTATTCAGCTAAGCTGTCCAATCTAGGTGATGCCGGAATAATTATAATACTATTTCTCCTGTTTTCTATAAACATGTTGAAAATGACAATGTGATTTTTTTTTAACTGATGCCATTGTAAATGATCTACTTGGATATTAACGGTAGTTCCCTCACTCTCAGAACATATGCATTTTCTGCAAAGCACTGCTACAAAGTAATGGCATAGCATGTGTATGAAGGATTTGGTGTAACCAAAGTAACTGAAAAGTTCACAAGCAGCTCCAGTGGATTAGAACTGAAAAGAACTACAAGAGACCTCTGAGGCCATAGAATCATTATAGTTGGCAAAGACCTTTAAGATCATCAAGTCCAACCGTAAACCCTTCAACACCATCCTGCTAAACCATACCCCTAAGCGCTTCATCTACATGTTTCTTCAACACTGCCAGAGATGGCGACTCCACCACTTCCCTGGGCAGCCTGTTCCAATGCTTCAGCACTCTTTCCATGCAGATTTTTTTCCTAATATCTAATCCGAAACTCCCCTGGCGCAACTTGAGGCCATTTCCTCTTGTCCTATCAGTAGTTGTTTTGGAGAAGAGATTGACCCACCTCACTACAACTTCCTTTCAGGTGGCTGTAGGGAATGATAAGGTCACCCGCGAGCCAAAGGGCACTGCAGCTCTGCTTCCCAGCAGCCAATTAAGAAACATTCTAAGGAAATGAGATACGGACTCCTGATGCCTGGCACTCCTGGGCATTATTTATTTCAAGACCCCCGAGATATTAGTGATCACAAAATCTAATGATGCCTTCGGACCAAATTTTGGGCATCACCCAAAAGTAGAAGCAGTGGAGAGAGATGCTATGTAACAGTAAAGGCGTAGGAGGCAGAATGGAGGCTGTTTAGGAAAAGGCTGGTCTGTGTGCCTTTTCCAGGAGTCTGGAGTAACTAAAAACTGAGGAGAGTCAAGAACTGGACAACTAAAGAAACCAGTTTAATCGCATGATGGCAGAAAAAGCACCAATAAACAAGGAGCATTGAAACCAACACATCCAACCCCAGCTGTCCACCGCAGCAGACTCCTGATTTCCCTGCAGGCATGCATGCGTGTAACTAGGAATACAAATCTGAATCCAGAAATAAATTTGCTGAATCTCCCACTTGCATTACATCCGTTTAGCCTACAAAAGGGTTAAGTAAAGCACATTTTTTCACATGGCTCACGCTAAAAAGTATATGATATTAAAATAATGAGGCTAACAAGCAGAAAATTTAACTGCTAGTCACATACAGCCCACAGAACGCACCATACATTTTCAATGTTAATCAGGACTGCCCTTACCTGGTAATGTAGCATAAAGGTTTCCATCTGTACCCCCATGAATTTTGCTTTTACCTCAAAATCTCCTACTTCCTCTGTTGGATTGATTTCAAATATCACGTTTTTAAACCTTTGAAATTAGAAAAATGAAAGCCACAGTTTGTTACTGAGCATGCAATTCCTAATGAAACAAAGAGGAATATACCAGATCAACTCAGAAGATAAATTTCCAAGAATCCCATTCTTAACTCTAGTTCTCTTTGAAGTGAGACCTTAAAACCCAATCAGACTCAACAGAATAATGAATGGAAACTTAACACAGTCTACATCTACTAGAGCACATCTTTATGAAAGTAGTAATATTCTATAATATCCTAAGAAAGAGGATACTTTAGCATATGCATATCAACATCCCGTTTTAGTGCATGTGTATCGACACCCCATTTAGAGCACAAAGCACAAAACAGAAATTATAGTAGCAGGTAGCTTCTAAATATTCCACAGAAGTTATTCCAGATTCTCAAGGCTAACAAAATCCTGCCCAACCTCTCTATCAAATATCTACTTCAGTTCACCTAGAAATAACAGAACTGAAAAGAAATGACTATGTGAGATTTCACAGCCCTTGCTATACAGGCATGCCTGCCTAGAAAAATCAAAGCAATTTCTTCAGCTAAGACTACAAAAAAACTGAATTTTAAGAGTTCAGCCATCTGTCACGACCTGTCAGATCTGTCACGATCTCAGACAGATCTCAAGATCAAAAGAGCATAAAGACTCCTCCTTGCAGGCCCATAACGGGATTATGTTCCTCAAGTCTGAGCAAATTACAAGAAACAAACAATTCAACATACCTGTTTTCCTCTTCCCCCAGGAGGGTTACTTACTTCTTAAGCTTAGAGTTTTAAAGAGAAACTCACTGGTTAACTTGCAGATCCTCAATCTCTAATAGCACTCCCTTCTCATGAAGTCGAGCAGCAGTGTATTTTAGAGAAATCTTTTTACTATTTTTGCCTTTCATCTCCCGAGGTTTCTTAGAGACCCTATGAAAAATGAATGACGAGTCAACAAGTAGGGATACCAATTTAGGTGACTGGCTAACATCAGTAGAGTTAATCAACTGATTAGCAGAAATGCATCATCTATCTACATGACATTTGTAGCTTGGAGGTTATTTGGGGAAGAAACCATGCCTTATGTTAGAAAAACAAGAACAAGAGTACATAACCCACCTAACGCATCCCATCTTTCATTTCCTATTATTTCCCCAAAACTCTTAAGTAATAGCAAGGAAACAAACAAACAAACAAAAAGCCTGGTATTTCTTTAGGAAACAGTCCCATTTATCATTAGGCAAAATTTAATCTTCTAAGGCTTAATAAGGCATTTTATTAGTATTCTGAAAATGGACCAGTAAGCACAACTTCTACCCAAACAGAAATGAAGAAGTGTAGCTCATTAATGAGATGATGCAAGATTACATACACTGAATATAGTTATGCGTGTCCTATGATCCTGACAGTTTTATGCTGTTTATAATCTCTCCTCCTCTTCAAACTGTGTTCCTACTATACGTCCAAGAAAGAAACCATTACAGTTGTCCTCCTTGTCCCATTGACTAACTGCTTCCTCACTGTCCATCCTGAACTGCTGCCATAGAGTTCAACTTACTCCATGCTTATTTCAGAAAACACAAAAACCCATTCCATCTTAGAGTTTAGGTTCTACCTTAAAGTAGATTCCCTTATCATGCCAGTAGTTTTAGGTTTAAATCCCCCTACATTTCCCCGATTTATATCCCTATGCTTTGCCCTTTTCAATTCACAACAGCCAAAAGGCCACCACTGAAATTCCTTCAAAATAGCAAATTCTTTCTGCACGTTCAAAAACATTATGCAGAAGAAAATCAGAGGAACCTCTGCTTTATGTCAGATTGACAGACAGGGATTTCTCTTGCTTAAGTCAGTTGTCTGAAAATTATGAGTAAAGGCCAAATTTTCCCTCAAGTCAGTTGCCAGAGATAAGCACCTCCAGCCTAAAATAGACTATAGTCCCCCAGCTGTCAAAAGCAAAAGGAAGTGATGAATTTAGAAGAAAGGTATCACCTTTTGTCAAGAAAATCCCTGCATCTGAATAGTCTTCCACTTAAATAACCGACTGCTTTCAGGACAAAAGATAAAATAAATCTTATTCAATGCTTGTAAGTAAACAAAATAGAGAACTTAAAAGCTAGATTATTTTCATTCTCTGCTTCTAGAAAGAATGACAGGACAGACTGGATATTTAAACATGTCTTTTTGACCCCAGTCAGGCTCCTCCAGCTGGTATTTTTCTGCCATTGTTAAGATCCTTCTCTATGACCGTTCATTTGGTAAAGGGTTTAGACCAGAACCTCTAAGCAGATGGTAGCCATTTGTGCGTGCAAATTCATGCTTTAAAGAGAACTTCTAGATCCACAGTTCCAAGTTGCCAAGATACTTACTTGCCCTTGCTTGCCAGATTATCCAAGCAGGTTTTGATGTAGCTTTTGTAATAATCCACTTGTTCCCCATAAAAGGTGGCTTTGGAGTTCAAAGCACTGTAAGTCTGCTGCAGCTTCACCAGCTCTGCCTTTCTTCTCTGACGATATCTACGTTGATTTCGGATATCCTACAGCACAGAATGGGACACACAAAGATTTAATAGACACTGTCAGATGCTCTCTGCCAGTTGCTCAAGCCTCCCACATTGAGCCAGACTATTTGAAGCACACTATTTTGATTTGGAGCTGTACCAAGATTCCCTAATCATATTTGCCCCAGTTTAAGTATCAGCATCTCTTCTCTGTGTTGACTTTTTATGGAACTAACCAAACTTCCACAGCGGTTCACTTGTGTATGTTTTTGCTTTCTCAAACTTATATGCTGTCACAGCGGCAGTGACTAGAGTAGGCTCTGACAGTACAGGAATCTAAGGATTGCATCAACTTCTATCTTCTTTGGATAGAAGATCAAAACTATGGTCATACTGGTACACAAGATTTCCTTGCCTTTCTCTGTTTCTGTAACTGAACAAAAAAAGTGTAGCATGGTCAACTTCCTTTTTTCATTTCTGATGCTTATTAACTGCCTGATGATCAATTCCAATCCAGCTTCTAAAGAGTGATCACTTATTTACTTTATGTGCATCATTTTTCTCATGCACTACTTTAGTAAATCTATGATACAGAATACATCATCAACACAGTAGTTAGGAACAGTATGACATCGATTTTGAAAGATTTTTATCTCTTTATATTTTAGGATTTATGTTATGTGTAAGATTTGCTAGTATGAGTAAGTTTGTAGAGGTACAATTCAAATTAGTGAAAAGTAGGGGGAAAGAGGGGAAAAATACGTTAGGGCTTCCCCAAGCTACAGTTTTTTTCCTTCCAAAGTGCCTGAGATTCTGGCAATAAAACTATTTGAGATGAGATAAATTTCTCATTAAGATAAATGACTTTCTAAATAATGAAGAGGTGAAAGCCCAATAGCAAAAAAGTACATTTCATCTCTCTATAATAACTAACATAAAACTTAAGTTTGAAAGCTTCACAAAGCAGTTTCATAATACTGTAAACTGTGGAAAGACACAACCATGACCCATAGGAAGCCACTAATGGGAATACCTTTGCAATATCATTGATTAGTTCCTGGAATTTATTTTTTGCATTCACAGTTCCCAATTCTGTCAACTTCTTCAGGCCTGTCTTGATTTTCTCTTTTTTTTCTTTCAGATTTAAATTGCTGTCTTCCTTTACAGATACAGACTTTTTCATCTTATCAGGAGTTTTAGCATCCCGAATGGCCCGTTTCTGCATAGCTCGTTGATGCTCTCCTTCCTAGAGAGAAAAAAAAATACCAATTCCCAAATGGGTTCTTTAAAGGTGATCAGTAACCAGTCTGAGTTCCAGAATAACATACAATAGAGATTTCTGCTCAGTTCTTCCTTTACTGAAGCCACTGAATCCATGTTTGGCAAACACACTCATGTATGGGAACCAGCAGTAGCCCACCAACTGTTTAAAACAGCCTTCTAGATAAATAGACAGATATTTAGCAACTATTAAAGAAGTATTTCCAACATCTACATGCCACAGCCCCACTGTAATACATAACCACTAAACTTTGATGCAGATTCCCAAGTATAATGAAATATATATGGATAGACAATAATTTATTAGACTAAAAAGAACACAGGGAAACAGTATCTTCATACTTGCTCTGAGGTAGCTGGAGTTTCTAAGATTTCAGTCAGTGTTTCTCCTGGCTGGAAGCGGATTACATCAACAATTAAACGCTTTGTACTGCAAAGAAACCAAGAAGAATAAGGAAAAAGGAGATAAGAGTGAAAGTCCTTCAATATTCTTCTTGCTCCGCAACAAGAAAATATCACTGATTTCTCTAAAGTTGCACTTTGACTGGGTGCCTACCTGACTTATAAGGCAGACCAGATCACTGATAGCACTGTCTCAAAAAGCATATTACTTTTCAGGAACTAGTTCTCTACAAGATGCCCTTCTGCAGTACACAGGATTGCTCTCCAGTACCCCCTTAAGTACTGAGGACATTACCCTATATATTCCAAAGCACCCCCAGTATTGCTGTCTGGATCACAGAAGCTTAAGTTCTAGGGCAAAACACATTCACATGTGGGAAAAATATGCTTGCTTTGATCTTACTTGCTCAAAATCAGCAGTTTTATTTTCTCTCAGTTTTCTCCTTTAAAGCAATCAAAAAAATATTTTAAAGGAAGATAAATTCCACTACTACAGAGAACCAAACAGAACAAATTTAACAGCTACAGAATTTGAAGGATTTGGCTACAAGCTCAGGGTGTTTCAAGCATCAGCCCCACCTTACTTTAAATTAAATTTCAATTCTATTTTCAAAAACAGATTAGCTGTAAAGATTCAGCTTCTACTCTCCTCATTATCTGAGATATGCAATAGGCAGTTACACCTGACTCACTTGAGCAGAATTGTCCTTGCATCCTTCTCTGCATTCTCATCACCAGGAACATCAAATTTATTAGTAAGTGTGAGAGAAACCTCAGTCTTTGCTAACATTTCCTTGTTGGGGTCATTAACACCGCTGGATCCTTCCCCTGTCGAGTGAAAAAAGGTGTTATATATTTGATTGTTCTCTTCACATTTTTGACTGCTAGGGCTTTCTAATTTTTCCTATCTAACAGACCACAGAAAAACAGCACTGCTTCCCACGCTGTTAAAAAGACACTTCATGTATTTTTAAAACATTATCTTGCATATGTCACAGGATTTTTATTCCCAAAACTGACACTATGTGGGCTAGGAAAAGTACTGTGTAATCTCAAGTCTGCTCAAGTCTGTAGACCTTACAGGTCTGTGATGTATACTATATCTCAGCCTCCCTCACTCCCTCCTTTCCTCCCCCTCCCCTGCTCTCTCTTTCTCTAATGAAAAGTCTACCTGACCTGCCAAAAATATGTTAAATAAAAATGTGTGCCTCATTGCCCATGTCTTCCTTAGAATTAATATTTAAAGCAAAGAGTAAAGTCTTTATTAGAAACCAACTCTGGAATCTTCTATTAAACAAACTAAACCATCTTGTCAGGAAGAATTTTTGTTGCTCTAACTGTGCAATGAGCAGCTAATGATGTCAGTATGTCTGACACACTGTCAGAACACTTATGAGTGAATGAGTGTGTTTGGGAAGGGACCTCTGGAGATTATCTAGTCCAATCCTCTGCATGTTTTCTTCCTAAACACTTGCCCCCTTTCCCAGAGGGATAGAAAAAAAGACAAGACTGAAATGTTAACTACATCAATACAGTACATAAAGGGAAAGTGAAATGTGTGTATGCTTTCTAGTTAAAGTCAATCTAGGTTCTCTCAGATAACACCTCCTCTGTTCTTCATGAATGCTTGGAAGAACACATGCCATCAATCATTTCTTTAAAAGGCTCTAATCCTTCTCATCAATCAATTTATAAGGAAAAAGATTACTTTTAAGCCACCTTAAAACAAGGAAGGAAAAAACAAGGAAGGTGAAATGCTCATGCAAGTTTCCAGTGTTTGTGTTAACACAGAGCAGTGAACTGTGGGGTCCAGATCTAGTTTTTAGAAAACTGTCACAGATTATCAACAGTATTGTTCAATAATATATGATATAATAAAATAATAAATTTTAAGGAAAATAAAACAGATCACCTATTAAGGACTCAATTGTAGGAACCTCTCCCAGATCATCCAGCAACTCATGAATTGGATCATTGTGCTCTGGAGCAATTGCATCTTGATGGTCTAAGAGCAGCTAGATGAACAAAAATAAAATGTTTGTTTGTCAGTTTATAGAATTGGATAATTTGCTTATGGTTTTTCTAAGTTATTTTGAAAGCATGCAAGTATATGGTAATGTATTTGGTAATGGCATAATTTTGAATGTTGATATTGTTGCTTTGGATTTGAATAAAATAAGGTCTTTTTCTAAAAGAAGACAGCTCTGAGTGAGATAATGGATCTGTGGTTTAAAAAATTAAACGACAAGTTCTTGCACAGTAGTAACAGTTAACTCTTGCACACAAATGGCAGTTTAGATTTGTCAATCCGGGTTTCAACTCAAAATCAGAATTTTCTTTGTGTGGACTGCTTATAAGGAGCAAATGTAACCAACATACACTTACAGTGTGTGTATTGATGATTTCACCAATGGAAATATAAATAACTGGTTTAGTGAGAGTCACCAAGTCAGAATATTCATCGATATTAAATTTATCCTGCAACTCAGGGACCTCACAGGCAGCCTGAAAAAAACGTCTTCAAAAAAGAGGAGAAAAGAATCAATACACTTCTATAATTCACATGACATATCAAGAGCATAAACTCCCTGTGACTATCCCAAGCAGCATCACTCTTCTAGAGTCTTCTCTACTTTATAGCATGCTACTGTTCATCAACTCCAGTTTAACAGTTATTGTTATTGAGCACGTTGAAGTTAGCTCATTTTCAGCAACCACAGGATAGGTGTGTGACTTGAGGCACTGTGTTCACGTGTCCTCCTGGCTTCAGTCCAAGACACTTTCAGCTGCCTTTGCTTTTCTTTGTTACAAAACACAAAAAGTTTAAGGCAGTATCTCTGGAATGAACTGCTGATCTTACTAAACAAATAGCAAAATACAAACTCACTTTCACTTCTGAGCACCAGTTAGCTTTTACATGGAGGCAGGGTTCACAGAGAGGAAAAAGAAGGGGATATGTCCATAGTATGATGATAAATATTTAGAAAGGCAAACTTAAATCTGACATGTCATAAATCAAAATATTTGCCTTGGCAATCTCATTTACATACTATTTATGGTTTATGAATTGTAGGTATGCATTATATTTGCCACTGTCACTGATACTCATGGAACTTTTTTGACAGAGGTGTAATTCATCACGTTTATAACTTATTTTCACCTCTTTTTATTTAAAATGTTACCATCTCCCAAACTTCCCAACTTAATTAGCTATGGTCTTCTACCTGAATTTTTGATATGACTGTGAAAGATATTCATTAATGAGACTTAAATGCGCATTGTCTCCCATGAACATCTTATTGGATGCAGCATGCTGTAACATCTTCGCAATGGAACCGAGGTTTCTCCGTTGATCTGTAGTCAGCTGACCTCCAGCTGAAAGATCAATGATGTCAAACGCATCTGGTGCAACAATGGCCGGATTCATGTAGCGATAATAGAGCAAGTTGCCAACAATCTGGGGAAAGTTGAGCAGAGAAATACGTCAGTAAACAAAGCTATGGGTCACAGCTAAATTTTATCGAAACTGTTTTGACTGTGCTTTGATTAACTATTTTTGTGCAAGCTGTAGGCCCATTTCAAAATTGAAGTTCTACTGTCCTGCATGTGCCCTCTCCCAAAGAATCTACAATGTAAAAAAAAGATTAAGATGCAGTACCATGGTAATCACAAAGAGGGAAAACTAGCATGACTAGTTACAGGAATATAAGGCTGCAGATACTGCCTATGTATAAAGATTTAAAATTCTATTGTATAAAAAAAGTGTACGGAGAGTAAGTATTAGCAAGTTACCAACAGACTACTTATATGATCATGAGAAAATTTACTGTGGGAAGTGAAAACAGAAGCGAGTTAGTTTGACAGAGGGCAGAACAATGACTGTACAGAGGAACCTGGGATTGTAGTCCAAATACAAGACAAGAGCTAATTCTTAGAGAAGGGTGCAAAACAGGCTGCCATCTCCAATAAGGCAAAAATGGTGAAAAAGTGAGCCAAACTAAGAAAACAAGTGGCCATTTTCCATTCTTTCTCCCAATCTCTTTTTTCTTTTTTTCAGAATAACACTAAGTCAGCAAAAATTTCAGAGGCTGTCCTCCAGTTAAAAGGAAACTAGGGTAACTGAGAAACACTTTAAACCAGGGTTAATAAATTCAGAAGCACAAAAGATAAATGACATTTGACACTTCAGAATTCAATTTACTTAGTTATATGTGAGCGACAATAAGCATCAAAGAACAAAAAATAAAAATGCCATAGCATGCATATGCTCACAAATATATTTCAAATGGTTGATACTTTCCAAAAGTTATTCCAGCAATAAAAAGGAATTAACACAACATGCTGTCGTAAAACAATTATTCTCACACTGTGCTCTAGTATTTTCTGATGGTTCACATAAACTTGCAGATGAATAGGTCACAGAATCTTGCCTTCTCCTGCTTTCCACTTGACTTAAATGTACAGAAGAGATCAAGAGTCTGAAACAACAACTGAAAATAAACAACCTAGCCATTGTTGAACAGAAGAGGAAATTATTAAGCCCTTATCAGATGAGCTTTTTGAGAATTACTTCAAGAAAAATACTGTTGTACTCTTTCAGGTTATGTTGTGGGATTGCAACAGTCTAAGCTGTTTCATTAAAGGTAATAAGAAAATGTGTTTGTGAGGAAAAAAATCACATTGATAACGGCCAAACTTAGTGATGGAAGAATAGAACAAAAGTATTACACAGGTAGCTGTTGTTCCTAAAAATCTACACGTAGTCATTGCACACACTGCAGTTTTGACTTTTATGTGGACAGCTATGTTGTTTCCAGGAGGACTAATGAAAAATGCAGTTTTCCACCTAAACTTACAGATGGAAAAAATTAATTCACCTGCATAGAAAGAATCGATGCCTCAAAATGGGAAAGCACAGAACTAGAAGAGAGAAGAAAACAGCATTCAGATTGATAAATATTTTTAATGAAGTAGAGGCAAGGAAGTTTAAAGAGATATTGTCAAGTATTCTAAGCTAAAAAGTTTGTTTAATTAACAAGCAAAAGATTCACGGACATAAAGACCTGCAAAATTACAAAAAGTTATTAAAAAAATGAAAACCAGAAAGCTATACTCATTTGAGTGCACCTATTCTGAGTATACTTCTAGTTCTCCAAACATCCTGAAAAGCAAAATACAAAATAGACTAAAATTCATGGACAGTTAGATATTGCTGTCTAAATGTCCTGGAGTGTTATGTGCATGGTAACTAGGAATATCAGAATTTAAGTATAGCATTTTTTTACTTGACATTGTCTCTTTAAGACAAGACAAACCAGCTATGATCAAAACCAAGTAAAATCAAAGTTTTCTTTCTAGCGGCAAAAGTACCCCAAATCAAGAAACCTAAAGCAGCAAACTTCCAAAAGATATTAAAAACGAAGTAGAAGCAAGAGCCTGCTTTCTTTTGAATACTTCTTTACATCTCCGGTGTGGTGTATGAAACTATCAATCAAATATCCAAATGTGAAACATTTTATGTCCTTACTAATAAGAGAAGGGTCTATAGCTCTATATATACTTCTATACCGTCTCTCATCCCCCGCCCCGACACATACAGGCACAAGTACACATTCACATGCATCCACACAAGAGAAGAGCAAGATGCACTTTCCACAGCCTAGCTGACAAGAGTTATTCACAAATGTGTTCAGGCCCTCACCTTAAGAAGCTCATCCTCACCAGCATCAGGGAATTTCTCATGCAGGGTGTCTTTTAGCACTTTGGCAATGAAGCGCATTCCATAACTTTGGAAGAAAGAAAAAACAAGTAAAACTGCTGCTACGGTACTACATTACATCAGTAGCTTCTTTAAAACAGTACAGTTGTACCAGACTCACGGGATTTTATCCACCGAACTAACAATAGCAGACAAGAACTTGTCTGTCACTGTCCTCATGTTTCTGACTGAGGCATCCAGGCGCGTCCTCACCTCTTCATGAGTTAATGCTTGTTCAGGTGTAACATCATATGGCAGTTTGCTATTTGAAAGATATCAAACATAAGAAAAAGAGCATTTCAGAGAGATAGACAGAAATTCTAATGACGAAAAGGAAGCAGGTCACATCCACTTGGTTGATGAGCTAAGCATTGTCTTTAATCCACCTTTTTGGCCCTAGGGGTTCTGGGGATTTCTTGTTTTTACTTTCACTGTTTCCCTTGCATTGAACATTGTTAGAAAAGACCCAACCAAATCAAAACTGTACCTTTAGTACAGCATAAAAACATGCACTTGAGGCAAAAAAGTGCTGCAAAGAATCCAAAATGACTCTCTCGAATAAACAAACAAATAGAAATCATCCAGCACACAGAGATTCTGCAATCTAATTCTCACCAGTGGCTCACACTAATTTGAAAGATTAGAGGACTGAGAAGCTTTATGTTGTGCTTTTGCTCCCACAAAGAAGGCTCTGTATGCTAGCACGGTATTTAAGATTGCACAGGATAGAGATGAAATGAACAAGAACTGACATGGAACCGATTCCAAAGTACTTCTCCCATGATCTCTTCTAGGTTAGATGGCATCTTACCACTAACTTTGAATTCAGCACACTGCAGTGCTGAAACAAAGAGCACTTCCTCTTCCATCTCCTAATAAGATCTCCTTCCAATACCCTCAACATTGTTGCCAAAAGATGATCTTTCTTACTCTCTGATGAAAGCTGATTTGAGGAGAAAAAGCTGGTATCATTTGGATGGATGCATTCCGTGAAGCCAAGAATGATTTGGAAGGATTAACAGAGCAGTGCAATGGAGTTGAAAAATGTTTAGAAAAACATAGTAGTAAACAGTTATCATACCTGGCCTCACCAGTTTGAGACTCCATCTGGTTAACCCAAGACTTGTATATATCCACAGGATCAGTTTTGATATTGAGTGATTTGTCATCAATGATTTCCTTCACAACTGGTGCCAGGATCTGTCTCAGAGCATTTTGACCACGGGCACCACGGTTGAAACTTACCACCATTTTAATAACAGTAGGATTGCCTGTCACAATCTCATGTATCTGGTCTACTTTTGATCTGAAAAAGAAAGAATTTGAATTAAATATGAAGCACACATAATGGGTTTTACATGCATTTATCAGCATAAAGCCAGCTGTTAGAGTGTCACCATCAGGAAACAGAAGCATTTGCACTAAAAATCTTTATACAACAATACACTGGAACACTGCATAGTAGTATTGCATCATTTTTGAGATAGATGAGACGTGGAACTTGGGCCTCTTTCTTAGAAAAGGGAACACAGTCTGACAAGGCACCAGCCTGATGACAATTAATTCTAATTCAACTACACACTTCATTTGACATCAAGAATACAAAAGGAACAGAGAATGGTTGATGTATGTAGAAGGAACTGTAGGCTTCTTCCATTGTTCAAAGTAAGCAAGCTTATCAAAACAAAAGCCACTCCTAGTGTACCACTCCTGTAAATATAGCAGCAGAGAAAGAAGCACGTATGTTTGCCTGAACTATTCCGAACAGGAATTTAAACAATAACAAAATTCTTTTAGCCGTCATTTGTTTCAGGGCATAAAACAAACTCTAAATATATGTTAGAATAGTCTCCCCAAAATTTTTACTATACATTTTCCTTGAGCAACTTGTGCAACTCTGCATTAAAAAGAACTGCAGTCGTAACACCAAACTCTTAAGGCCCGACTGACCAAACAAAATATTCCTGAGGACAGTCAGGTTCCCCAAGACTGACATTCAGTGCGACAACGAAATAATACAAACTCCTTGGTTTCAGCATTCTCATCATTAGCTTTTAGAAAGCTAGTTAAAAAACAAAAACAGTCATGCTTACTGCAGCTCTCTCCCTGGCTAGCAAAGGGAGCTCTAGAAAAAAAAAAAAAAAAGAAAAAGAAAAAAGAAAAAGAAAAAAAAAAAAAAGAGCAATTTACTAGAGGTTTTTATAGTCAAATGGAGTAGACTGAATTTTAGGCTAACTTTGCACTAGGGCAAAGGAAATTGCCTTCTTGGGTACCAAAATCTTGACTACAGTACAGAGCCTTCATCCTCACGGATGGACATGCTCAACTCCTTTCTAGACTAAAATAAGAACAGATATAAAATGGGAAGAGCTGAAAAAAGGGACACTTTTAAAATAATCTGCATATTAGCAGGAGATCACGTGAAAGCTGTCTTGGTTCTAGAAATTCCGAGAACCGATTCATCAGCAAGGCTATACTATATGTTACCACATACTTGATCTCCTCCTGCAACGCTGTTTGGAAAAGACGCAACAACAGGTATTCCTCTCTCTGATTGGATGCATAGTTATACAGTGTGAAGATCACGGAATCCATAAACTTGGTGGATTTGTTCTGAGGCATCTGAAAAATCAGCTTGGCCAAGTAGGTTGGATTAGTCTGCAACAACAAGGAAAATTCACAGTCCACTATCACTGGGAAGTCAGATGCTGCAAAAATATAGTGTGTAAGCAAGGTCTGGGCCAAAAAAAATAAGCCTCTAACGACAACAGGTTATTGAAGACTCAAAGAGCAGCAAGAGAAGTATGTACCTGAAGTAAGTAAAACAAATGCTGATATGCTTCCAGCTTTTCTCTCTTCTCTTTACTCAAAGCTTTCAGACCTCCCCTTTGTTTATTCAGCATCATCATGTCAGAGAGCTGTTCCTTATTCTTCTTGGTAAGTTTTTTGCTATGAGAAACAACATCCTAGAAAGAAAGGGATAGATTCTACTCTAAATACTTAGTAATGTGCAGTACTGAGAACAGTTGCATCTACATCTAGTTGCATCTACTCTCAGGCAGGGTGAAGGTACTCATGACGATATTAAAATGAAGCATGTTATCTTATAGCATAGCAGTCTTCGTACTTTATGCTTGATTTCCTGTATTTGTCATGTCCTCCTAGAAGGGTTAGTCACTCTTGACAGCAATTAGTATCAGAGCTGATAGCATCCTGAAGATGTTTGAAAATGCTCTTTTAAAATGGGCTCAAAGCTTCAAAATCATGTCCTATATTCAATTATCTCACTACCTCTACAATACTCTGTGTACTTTTCACTGCAGGCACCTGCCTGAAATGTACATCTTCTCTCACAAATGAAATTTTACTAAAATGATCCAGATCTTACACGGAGATCAGATTCATGCCATCCACAGACAAATAAAAAGCTGACTAGAATTTCAGCTACATCAGCAAGCTGCCCCTCTGGAGTGAGGAGGTGTCAGTTTGCCTTTTTTTTTGCTGTTTGTTTGTTTTGTTTTTTTTTGGGTGGAATTAATCACATCAACCAAATAATAGTCTGGGCCTCCTTTCGTCAATTGAGTCACCAAGAGGCATGAGCATGTCTCCTGCCTCAGAAATCATCTCTCTCTTTAACAGCATGTCACTTAGCTAATCACAAAGTAGCAGCAAATCAGAGCTCTCTAAGTCTTCAAACACAGAATCTCTTGCTTTCATTAGGTCAAGATAGACTGATGCAAGTGTTATTAGTTTTAAGTTTTTGCTTTGTTTTTAAAGCTTCACATCCTATTCTCCTCTCAGAGGAGAGCTTTTAGGCTTTTGCATTAAATGAGCAGACTGAAATAAAAATTTACAGAGATAGCGTCAAGTAGATCTCTGTAAAGGTGAATAGGTAGTTAAAAATTATTGTATTTGGTAATCTTTGCAAATCTCAGGCAATACTTTCAGTTGTCCCAGAGCAACTGAGCAACAAAGGCCAGGAGTTCTCCCTCTTAACTGCAACCCAGCTCAGTTCAACTAGTAACTGCTTTTCTTTTGCACATTTCCTACCTGCAATGTAATTTTGTTTTTCACTAGCAGCCCAATTTTGATGTCCATCAGATTGAGGTCATTTTCCAGTTGCTGATTGGATCGGATCAAAGTTACAACTTCCTCACGCAGCTTCATTAGCTCAAGCTCCTCCTGAAAATCTTGGTCACTTTGATCAAGCAAGTGGACAAATTTCCGTACCACGGCCATGGGTGGATTCTCAGCATTAACTAAAAATAGATGAAAATACATTAGCAGATAGAATCACAGATTGGTTGATTTTTGCAGATTATCTAGTCAAACTCTCCTGCTTAAGGAGGGTCACCTAGAGCACATTGCCCAGGACCCTGTCCAGATGGGTTTTGATTATCTCCAAGGATGGAGACTTCACACTGTCTCTTGGCAACAGACAACAGAAACTAATGTCTGCTTCATTCGCACTTAGATATCAGGCGGGAGAGCAGTTTGACCAAGACAAAACTACCACCACCAAGTGTGAACAATTTCTGACATTTGAAATTACCTATTTTGAGTAAATTACAATAGAAATGAACAGCAAAGAATCAAGCAAATATCGACCTAGTATAGTTCACACTGATGAAGCCGATTCAAAAGTTGCAGTTTTATTTCTCAGCAACAAAAGCAGTCTGGAATCAACTTTCCCTTCAGCCTCGAGAGCACCCTACTCACTGCGCTACCCTACCAGTTTCATCCCCATTTCTCTTCAAAACTGTCTTGATGTTACAGAATACAATAGCAACATCCCTGGCGGATAGAGCATCAAGGCACATCGGTTTTACTCTTTTGTCAGTACTTACTGAGGGTTTTGTAGTCTTCTCGTGCTTTGTTTGCTCGGATAAATGCTTGAATTTTTACAACATCATTTATCTAGGATAATAAAAAAATAAGCAATTGAACTAACCAGAGCATAATGCAAAAGCCAGGTACTGCATTAATTTAACAGATCAGCCTCTTACATGATCTCTGAAATACTGCAGACGATCTCTGTAACGCCTTCTGGCTTGATACATCCTGGTCATCGACTGAATCTGCAGAAAAATGACCAAATTTTCAGATAGAAACTTTTTTTTCTAGCGAGATCATTCCCAAAAGGTTACAAATTAAAACACTAAGGATTCAGGGAAATACAACTACAACAATTAATGGAGATTGGGAGGGAGAAAGAATGAAAACTAACGCTAAACAAAACATTAAAGCAATAAATATATAGTTTTTGCCCTGAGTTGTAAGGCTGGCAAATCTCTGTAATTTATAAATTTTACAAAAATTAATTATTATAATTTCAAGAAGGTAGACAGATTAGTATAACAAATGAAGAGAACAATTTTGAATAATCGGCTAAGATGTATATAAGGGATGTTACAGTCAAAGTTAGGAAACACTTCCTGGGAAAGAGAGGACATATTATTGCCTTTCCCTCTGCTATTTTCTGCTTTGCTTTACTATTGCTTCTCCCATCTGCTCTCTCTCTCCGCACTACAAGAGAGGAAAAAAAAAAAAAAAAAGAAGAAAGAGAACTAGTGTCTCTTCTAGTGCCTTTAATGAACAAAAGCACATGCATTATCTCGACTTCACTAAGGAATGATTAATAATCCTGACATCTGAAATAATCCAGACAGTGAATAACTTTACAGTTGCTCTAAGAACAGCTCATATAATCTGAATATTCTTTTCTCTTAGCATTTGTTTTATTGCATTTGGAGTAGGTTCCTCCCATAAGGGTACCTTCACTACTTGGTCCTTATGTGCTCGCAGATAATCCAAACGAATTTGATATGCCTTCCTCTGCTTGTAGCCACGCCACTGGGACTAAAAACAGAAAATATGATCAGCTGCTTTACTTTTCCTGCTACTAATACTTGTGACAAAAGTTAGGTGAGTTTTTGGAAGCACATAATCACTATGCATAAGTGGAAAAGGTTTTAATTTAATCAGTTGAAAGGTTATATTTTTACATATACATACGTACACTCACACACATATAGGTGCGTGTGAGAAAATTATATATATATATAATAAAAATATTGATATAGAAATATATATTCATGCACTCAAAACATACACATGTACATGCATTATTCAGGCAGAAATGAACACACAAATATATCTCAGAAAATAAGTCAGGATAATGTACAAAGCATATATTTACATATATTCCAGTACCAACACTGGAATATGATTTTTGATTGTTCTCCTGACAGTGCCCAAGTTTCCACTGAATACCATACCACATCCTTTCAATCCTCAATCCTCCAGACCCCTCTAAAAGTTAAAATCAGAGGACAGAAGGGGAATCTTAGTTTGGAATACTGTAAAAAATATGTTGTTTCTTTTCTATTTGTCATGAATCGCAACAGAAATTCATCACATGGTATTATCTGCATAAAGACATGACATATCTGATATTGCCCTATTCTCAAAATACTGAATTGGGCAACAAAATGATGGAAAGACCTTCCTCAGATATGTTTTTCTCCTTGAAATTCTGCCCGAGAATTTATTCATTTTGTATCATATGGAAAAACAACCACATGCAAAAACTCCTTGGGCAAAAAAAAAAAAAATATCTTTAGATAACTTGAAAAATGAGGTGAAAAATCACTAAATGCTAGAACTGAATGAAAATGCCTGTGTCAGCTCAATGTCAAAATGCCTGTATAGAGAGAGCATCTGCAGAGTACATAGGTTAGAATTAGAGGCTATCACTACCTGGATGCAAGTAATTGCTGGGACTTGTTTCTTCAAAAAATTCATTCTTGAGTT
>JAUBNY010000472.1:82570-102005 GCA_032275445.1 Crypturellus soui | reverse complement strand
TTAGAATTAGAGGCTATCACTACCTGGATGCAAGTAATTGCTGGGACTTGTTTCTTCAAAAAATTCATTCTTGAGTTGAATTCCTGGCGAACAAGATATCCTCGACAGCAAGCCTGAAGTCTTGTAATCAGATTCTCATTGGCCAGCCACAATTGTTCTCGATTGTAGGCAGCAGTGACTCCAGAGATAGTGCTCTAGATTAGCGTTATGGTAGAAAAAAAAAAAAAGAAGCAATACAAAGACAGAATTGGAACATGAGAAAAGTGGTGCTATAGTAGCTTTCTCTGTTGTATACAAAAGAAACTTACAAATTGCTTTTCAGTAAACTGCAACACCATGGTCATTTACCTAAGATATTAATTTTCTGAAATGGGACAAGGAATTTTGACACAAAGTGTGATAACGCATAATGTAATAAATGCATTATTATACTCGCTATCATAACCAAGAAGACATTCTACTCCATTGCAGCATTAATTCTTTAAGTTTCATTGAAGACCAGAAGAATGAGAATGTCATCTTTTCTTAGAAAGAACTTGAGTTATCTGCCTTACCTGTATCTCCTCCCGTGACAACTGTGTGTCATTTTGCACAAATCTATCTGGTTCATCCCATCTGCCCTCTTTGGTCTGCAGGTTATGGTAATAATGATAGCCTCCTCTCACCCAGTGTTTCACCCATTCACTGCTATTGTTCCCTAAGAACAGAGAACACAACGTCTTAAAATCACACATATTGTTTATCCAGCATACAAATACTACAATTAGGAAGTAAACATACGCACCTCCCCCCAAACAAGAGGACATACATTTTTCTGAGACTACCAATGAACTAACATGACAACTACCTAATGTAACACATTCTAAAAATGAAGAAGATTCTACTATTTATATACTTATTTTTACTTTAGCTTACAAATAAACCCCCATTCCCACCTGGAGCACCAGAGCACTGTCCAGAGAATGATTTTTTCCCTGGCTCCTATTCTGCACATAATAATCTTGGATTTACTTGCTCTCACCAATAGTTAACCATTTGAGGATCACCTGCTGCCCTTTTTCTTCTCTTGACTTCTGCCAGCTCTCGATGGTACGTCTCAGCACACTCGGGAGTGACTCCATATAGCCCAACATCCGGTGAGCGCAAGGTACTCAGGGTCAGGCTAATATCACCATGGTCTACTGCTTCATTAATGGCCAGGATTCCTAAGGAAACTTAGGCAACACAAGGAAGCATGTTACTTTGACATTCAGGGTCTAAATATTTCACAGCAAACTGGGAAACAAAATGGAGGATGCACATGCACACATCCTAAGAGCACGAGCACGTGTCTCTGTGTGCGTGCAAACGTAACGCACACATATAAAAGAGAGACATCTTGCAATACAGAGGCATCTTGAGTATGGTGTATCCAGCCATATACAACATGGTGCCTTTGAGCACATTATTGGGTCCTTCTGAGGCTTGATGCGGTATATATTTATCCATAATACTTTTCTGCAACACAGTTTCATCCTTCCTTCAGCTCTATCTGAAAACAGTTTTAGTTGAGACAGCTTCTCCTGGCAGAGCCAAGCCACTCTGCCAGCTGTATAAAAGGGTTCATTTCAAAAATTAATACCATCTCTAGCCATAACAGCAGCAGCATGAGTAAGCAGCAGCTTGTAAACAATGCAAAACCTGAAACATCGAGTGCAGGGAAGGGCTGGAGGTACAGAAACAGGAAAATAAAACGCAGTTCAGAGGTATTCCAAAACTGTGGCTCACACGCTGACGTATTTGCACAAGGAAAGTGAGAAAAAGAATTCCACTATCACAAAGGATAGCAAAGCTGAGCTATAAAGCAAAGTAGAACTGTAATAACTTCCAGCATTAGATAATATTGCAAAAATGCCTATTCATAAATGGATAGTTAAGAGCTGAAGATTTCTAGTATCTTTAAGGGAACATAAATTATCCTGCACTTCACCAAATGTTCGTTGGCACAACATTCCAACTGCTACCTTGCCAAGGTGCACGTGAGGATGGGGAAATTGTGTATTATACTGGTACTGCTGTGAACAAATATTAAGATGAATGGGTAAACTATTGCCCTACCACTTTTGGTTTTTTTTTAAGACAGTTAATAGCAGAATTCACTGACCAAATATGGGCATCAAAAACTGAACTAAGCCATAGAGAATGTAAAAAAAAAAAAAAAAAAATCACTTCATTTAAGTAAACCTATTGATCTCGCTCCCTTCTAAAACATCCATAAACAAAAACCAAAATTGGATAAAGCATAAATATAAAAACAAGCTAATTGCTGTGTCAAGACTCAGGATGGAGGGAGTCAACTGCACTGTCAACTCTACATAACTGATACACAGATGCATGAAGTACTTAGGTTGGAGGGACCTCTGGGGAATTGTAGTCCAACCTTCTGCTTGCAGCAGGACTAACTAAAAAGAAAACTTCTGTCAGAAACAACAATAACAACAAAAAAGCAAGCAAATAACAGGAAGTGGTTTATTGCTAGAGGCAGAAAATGTTATTATAAAAGAACAGGATGTAATGATGGGTGGGTCAGTTTAACTGCAAACTGCAATAAAGAGAAAAGGTGTATATTACTGATGTATACACTGGTCTGTATTTTAAAGTAAGTGCGATGTAGCCTAGAAAGACATAAAAGAACTGAGACAAGACAACAATTCAGCACAGGAATAATAAGCTCATGTGCAGCTGGCAATAATATTTAAATTGTGTACATTCATATTCTTGCACTTAATTATCTGTCACAGGAGATGCACAGTTGCCTACAATCATTAGTCTGTTTGAGAGATGCGGTCAATGAGTTAACACGATCACAAGCAAAACCAGTAAAAAAGCATACTAAGAGAGACATTGAGAAATTTAACATTTAAAGAATCTGGCATCCACTCACCAAAGAAAATTTATCACACTCAAAGCACAAAAGCGTACTCAACTTCCACTGCCGTATTTACCTGACACTTCTAGCTCTGAACCTTTCCTTCAATAACCAGTATTAGATTGGTAACAGGGATTAACTGGAATATATATTAGAATACTTACACCTCTGAGACTCTTCTGTGTCCTTGTTAGCCCTATAAATCCCATCCTGAATTTCATCTAGCCAAAGTACAGCTGTCTCATCCTGAGTATCCTAAAGAGAATTAAGAGACAATTTATTTTCATTGTATTTTTGTGAAGTGGAATAATCTGTACTCAGCAAGCCAATATATTAGTTTGGAGAAGAAGCATTTCACTCTCTTTCTAATTGATTTCAGTGCAAGGACATCATGTGAATTTGTGACCACCAGCAAAGATTACTACAGCATTACCAGAGACCATAGTGCCTCCCAGTCAAAAACCTTTTAGTCCTAATACCCCCCAAAAAATTTTCTCTACTGTGGCCTCTACTAGAGGAAATCAACCCACAGACCATCAAAACCATCCTGTGTTTTTTTCTGCTGAAAACTTTCAGGCAGGTACACACAGCACAATACATTAAAAGGTCTACTTTTTTTTCGTACTTAGTTCACGAAAAAGTCATACATACTCCCCCATCACACAAGGAACTCAAGAGTGCCTCACTGCCAACTATAATCCCTCCCAGTCCTGAGGTTTCCTAGCTGGTAAATAACTTAAGATTGACTTAAGACTGATTAAAGATTGTTTTCCCCTGAACACTTTCAGTAATATGATCTCACAATTTCTGAAATTACTGCAATGGTGCTGGGACAAGTCATGAATTTAGCATGTACCCAAATAAGGCAATTTTACACCAAGTGAAATCACCAGCCCAGGCAGGAACAAACTTGCATGCGCACTTTAAAAAGTTCATTATTTCATTCTGACTCAGCAGGAGGAAATGTTTCAGCACAAAATGGGTTCCTGAGGAACATTAACCCTTTCAAGTCCCTTTGTAGGGAAGCTGCTCAATGATTTTCATCAGTAATATATTCAGTTTCCTGCTATTTGCATTGTGTGGGTTTACATTTACTCTCTCTTGCGAGGAAAAAAAAAAAAAAAAAGTCATCTCAAAATACCTCTTAGTCTCAATGTAAAATTCTGCATTAGTACTATAGAAGCAAGCTCCAAAGTTTAAAAAACAAAAAGGCTACTGAAATACTGAAAGTATGAAAGTACAAGGGTCTACTACTTTGCAATTAGATGAATAAGGTTGAAATCAATATCTCATCCACACTACAGTAGTGTGTGCAATACACACATACACACCATTATGCCTGTTCCTAAATCCAGCAATATGAGCCATGCTCCTCTCTTTCCATCTCCACCTTAACATTTACCCAATGGCAACTCTCTACATAAAGATGGTAGTTCTCAGCTAATAAGATAGACAACTATCCCCAAAAATTTCCTTATTGCGAAATGTGTCACCAGATAAACAATAGGCAACAGTAGACAGTTTATAGTAGCACAATTTCTGGTTCACTTCTTTCTCCAAATTCAGCACTAAACACAGCACAGTATATAAAGCTTCTAGAAATATTTGACATAAAGGACTCTCAAAGAAATAAAAAGCAAAAGTAACAAAACTAACAAAAATAACACCACCTCCACACTCTTAAGGTTGCAAGGGAGTTATTTTCAGAAGTTCAGAACTACTAGAATTAACATGGTTTCCCTAAGAATATGGGAGAGGCATAGTTACACTAGTTACATATTATTTCTCCCCATACATGATCTTTGTCTCACTGGGGAAGACTGTCCCAGGGCTCTGTCACCCTCACAGTAAAGTAGTTCTTCCCCATATAGGGATGGAACTTTCTGCGTTCAGTTTAGAGCCAATACCCTTATGCTGTCACTGGCCATCACCAAGTTTGGCCCCATCCTCTCCCCTCAGGTATTTGTACCTATTAATAAGATCCCCTCCAAGTCTTTTCTTCACCAAGGTAAACAGGCCCAGCTCACTTAGTCTTTCCTCGCACAATAGATACTCCAATCCCTTAATCATCATCTTCGTTGCTCTACGCTGGACCCTCTCTAGAAGTTCCACATCCCTCTTGTACTGAGGAGCCCACAACTGCACCCAGTATTCCAGGTGTGGCCTCATCAGGTGAGTAGAGGGGCAGAATCACCTCCCTTGACCTGCTGGCAACATCCTCCTGATACAGCCAGGATCCCACTGGCCTTCTTGGTCACGGGAGCACGTTGCTGGCTTATGGTTAACTTGTCAACCAGGACTCCCAACTCCTGCTACAATAACCATACCACAGAGATAGAAAGGCTTTTTATGAGATGCATTTAATTTCACTCACCTGTGCTTTCTCTCTCTTGGCTCGAAGTAGTGTATCCTGATAGTGCTGTGCTACTTTGGGGGTTACACCCTCCAATTTTGCAGCAGGAATCTGTAAGGCTTGAATCGTCTTTTTGGTGTCCCCCTCATCCAAAGCTTCGTTGATAAGTCCAATTGCCAAAATCCCTGCAGAAGAAAGGGGGAGAAGTATAAAGACCCAATTCTGGTCAACAAACAAATTGCAAGCAATGCTCCAAAAAAGTGAAAATAAGCCTTTCTAAACCAGATGTCATCCAAGAACTGTAACATTGTTAACAGAAAACATTTTTTACTGGTTAAAAAAAAAAAAAAGATACTATTTTTCATTTTAAAGTGTCCATTAAATGTACAGGCACTATAATAAAAACACAATGACTAAGGGAGACCATGTGAAAGGTCCTACATCCTCAGGCATCCAGAAGAGACAGCTATTACACCTCAAGATGGCCAAAGTTCATAGGTTATAAGTTTCCAAGATACTAACTTGTCTGAAGAGAAATCTTCAAAGCTGAAGGCCTGGATAAAATGCATTTTTTTAAATAATAATAACTTACTATTTCAAAGGTCTACTGAACATACATATACGCACACACGTTCATAACAGTAACATAAGTATACTACCAGAGATGCTATTCAAGTACAGCAAGAGTCCCATTCAGCTAAGTAAAATTTGAGAAAAACATATCACTTATAGTTACATAGCAACAAAATCTACATCGCCCATGCCCTATCAACAGCAACCATCTCCAGCAAATCACAGTAATTTAGGTGGGAATATGCCAGTGGATGTCATTTGGTTCAATTCCATGCTCAACTAGAATCATGGTTTGATCAGTGCAAAACAAAGAAGTTTTTTACAGAAAAAAAAGAGAAAGAGCTCAGCATTTTGCATTTTTCAATTTGGTCAGTTCATCCAAGGATCATGACGTTTGTTCTACACCTGCAGAAAATGAACAAACAAGCAAACAAACAAAAAACGTACAAAACTAGCATTTATACAAAAAAGAGAATATCTTTGGAAGAAGACTGACAAACAAAATGACTGTTTGGATGGAGGAGCGATTAGGGAAAGCAGTACATTGGGAGGACATCACAAGAACGGCATTATTTACTCACTGGCAGGGCTGTCTGTCAAACAGCACCGTTCAAACATTTAAATCCCTTTAATTTTGTTCCCACAAAGAATTTATGGGGTTAATTTGAAAGGAATAACAGGAAGATCCATATAAGCCCAGACTTCCCAATTTGTGTTTTTTTTTCATCTGCTCTCATCTAATTTCAGATAACTTTTTCATTGAGTATGGCAGTCCCTTTGACCACAGATTGAGACCATCAATATTCAAAAGTAAGAGCATAGTCTGAACACCCACACAGCACAAGCCACAGGGACTTGGGTTTATTTCATTGTCTATTGCCCTTATTCATCTAATTCATTCTGTTCTTTCATGCAAATGATTTTTTTTTTTGTAAAACTCAGACCCTATCCATGCTACCATTCCACTGCTAATTCTGTGCTGACAGACATGTTACCAAGCCATAAAAAAAAAAAAGACTTCCATGGTAAGTTCCTACTTATCAACATCAGAGAGACTGCAAACAGAAGTTTGATTTTGTTATAGAAACACATGCAATAGGACTGGATGGAATATCTACATATCCTCTGATTTATTCCCAGCTCCACTGCTTTTGGCAGAGAACTAAGTTAGAAATTCCAAAGATGTCTGAGTAGAGAATTACACAGCATTTCTTCCTCCTCCCAAATTCAATAATCTTTTTGCTCTTAATTTGACAGCTTTCCGGGACATCCAGGCAGACTATGATACTGATTGTTTGCTCCCTCCTACAGTTTGCATAAATTCACCTTAAAACATACTCTTCTTAGAAATCCTAGAAACTGAGAGATTAGTTGCACTGAAGACTAAAGAAGAGCAGTTATGACAAACAGGAATTCTCTTTGATTTGTTTGCTCATGTGGGCAAGAGAAGACTACTCCATGGTCCAGTAATGTATTAGAGTTCCTCATTAGAAAGTAATTTTTGAAACTGAAAACATTTGTCAGGATAATGGAAGAGGAAAAACGTTATGTTTGTATAGTTTCAGAACTTTCACAGACCAACATTATGAATAGACAGGAGATAAAAGTGTCCATGCACGAGGGTATACACCAAGCACCAGAAGATGAAAGAATTCAGGCATTTCCCCTGAGAACAGTTCATCTCATTACAGGATTTCCTGTATCTTTCATTAAAGGATATGGACTGCTATAGGGGGCAGGATATTGGACTATTTGAATTTTTATACTTCTGCTGTGAGCTCTTATACAGAAAGTATAGTGTAGACCCAGTATGTTGGTATGTGCATGTGCCTATCTCAGTCTGTGTGAATGTGCAGTTTCAATATGTTTGCTCACGTGACCTGGAAAGGAAACTTGGAGTCAATTTGGAGATCCAGGAAGCAAGCTAATTAAGACAGCAAGCTCTTAAATAACTATCTAATCCTCTCTAGATAGTAAGAAGTCCTCTCATGGTGAAACACAGCTCAGCAACTATGCAATAAGCAGTAGCAGAACATACTTGTCTCAAAATCCACTGACAAGCTTAAATCTTTTGAGTCTACATTTGCAACAGATCTTTTCCCTCCTGTCATATAAAGCATAGAGCTAAATATTAAAAAGATAGTTTCAATGTCTAAGTTATGATATGTGCATATACACAATGTTTGCAGGACTAGGCATAACTGAAAATAAAAATTCCTTTATGGAACTGAAAAAAAATTATCAGAATATTACACTGGCTAATACAGAACCTCACAAAGACCTACTTGAGAACAGTCTGCTTAATATTGCTAGGACTTCCCTACTTCCATTCTGGATTTCAGTCCATTAAAACTATCTTGGAAACTTTCGGTTTTGTTGAAATTTTCACCATTATGTTCATTTCCAGTCTTTCATTCACTGCTAGAAAGAGTCACTTAGTGCCACAGGAGGTGTATTAAATGTATTTCAACATACTACTAAAACTGAAATTTCTGAAATGCAGAAATAGAAGTAGAATACAAATTAGGTAAATGCTTAATCACATTTCTCAATTTGCAGCAGGAATTACCTTCCTGAGTAATTTGTTCAAGAAATCTGATACTGGCACTTGCTCCATATGTTTAAAACTGTTATAGGAGTTCTGTCTATTTTCCAATTAAGGATTTTTTGGAGACTTCTCCAGTCTTTTGTTTTAAAAAGACACAGATACACAGCCATACTCTTTTTCTACTCATCAATAGGTTAGTTACCAGTCAATTCAGCTTTTGTAGACCCTGGTTCTAACCACTAGTAGTAGATTACACACAGCTTTAAGACAAAAGAGAACATCTTTAAATCTCCTCACAGAACTAACTGCAAACAAAGTAAATCAACCTCTTAGAAGAGCATAAGTTTACATTTCAATTCTAACTTGAGATTTGGGTTCCAACATGCAGAATGGAAACTTTCAGTGGCATCAAACAGATGATATAATTAAATGTGCTTTGAAAAAGAAAAAAGAAAAAAAGAAGAAGAAAAAAAAGCATAAATACATAAGTGAACAATCATCATTTCAAAAACAACTTTTTGGAGTTATCATTGTTTCAGTTATAACTGAAATGAAAAAACATATTTATTTGATTTTTCTTCCCCCCCATCACTGATCTTCAAAGAAACCATTTTGAAGTAGCATTAATAAAGTCAGGAGTTAGAGGACTCGGAATAAAACCTGAAAGTACATTCATTTCTTTGCTGTTCATTCAAGCTCCTGATCTACAATTTAAAAAAAAAAAAAAAAAAAAGAAAAAAGAAAAGATCAACCTCTGACAGATCATTAGATATGAGAGTGATTAACACAGAGATGATCCACAGATGGGTAGAGAAAGTGGAAAGGGGCATCCTGGAGTGTGTGAAAATTGTACTAAGCACTGGAAAGGACAAAAGACCAAAGCACGTTCAAAGTAGGGACCAGAAGAGAGAAGACTTTAACAAGGCAGAAATGATGGACAATGAAAACAAGATCCCAAGAAAAATATTGTCGACTAGCAGCGGATAAAGGTGAAAAAGCATAAAGTACTTCAAGATTTCACAGCACTGAACTCAGATTTTGGCAATACTAGTTTTAGTCATGTTTAAGGGATCGAAGCCAGATCAAAAAATTTGATACTAATGCTAGACACTGATTGCAGACAACAGATGCTATTTTGTTATACAAAAAGAGTAGCAACATGCATTAGAGCAATTAATGTGCTGGTTTAAGATACTGATTGCAATACCACAAATAGTCCTGAATGCTCGTCTTATCAACAGTTCTGTTAGCAGGGCTCTGTTAACTACAGACCATCAAATCTTTCCCATACTAAACTAAGTTTTTCCTAGATATACAAATGTATGACACAACCACGAGTCCATCATCAACAACTTTGGATATTGATGCATCTAGGTTTAGCACCCTTTATAGTCTCAATATAGTCCATCTAGTATGAATCAAGAACTTACTTTGATGTTCTTCATGCACTGCTGTGTTCACACGATCAACACATGACTGGATATCATTCCATGAGATAAACTCATTTCCTTCTACACGTGTCTGAGCTTTCAGCTTCATCAAATCATCAATATATCTGTCAAAGAAAAAAAAAAAATCACATCAGAGCAAGCTGGTGAGGGATCACACAATACAATGTGAAGACCAAACACAAAATGGAAGAGGTAACACGACAGTTGAAATGAAGCTAAAGCAAAAAGAGGAAAGAAAACAAAGATGAAAGACTGTATACAAGGTGGGCCAGCCCAAATAAACACAAGGAGAGTGAAATAAATGACAAAAGCACTAAAACATTAAATGAGGTGAGCAGGGCAAAAGATGCTGTGGTTAAACTGGATTACTACCACTAGGAATAAAGTAGTATTACATTGGCTTTAGTGTGAAATCTGAGAGAAGTCTTCTAAAGATAGCTCAGATATCAGACTAATATGAGCTAATAATAGGAAAAAAAAAGACACAAGAGGCAAAGGAGATGAAATCAAAGCTGTGACAAATAACAAATGACAAACAGAAAGAACATAGAGAGTAAAACAAACAACAACAAAAAACGCACACAGGAAGTCTAACAACGTAAGCAATATCAAGGACATACATGACTCTTGGAAATACTCACCTCTGGGAATTCTCATCCTCAATGTTAGTGAGCCCTGTGACTGGATTGCTCAGCTGTTTCCATACTGTACTCACATCCCCCGAATCCAAAGCCCTATTAATAAGAGCCACAGAAGACAGCATCTCTACAGCAACAGATAGTTCTGGATGGGTGAGGTTACCCTGCATACAAAGAGGATAAATTCCTTCTACTCACCTGTCGAACTACTGCTGTCTGTAAAACACTAGCCAGTAGTCGGAATTGTATGAGAGACAAAACAAAAGAACAATCTATCATGAACAAAACCAGAATGCCAAGCAAGAGTAAAACAGAATCTTACAGTGCTCAGTAGCTCAAGACATACGGATTAAACCAAACATCAAAAAAGACTGAACATTAACAAAGCTCTATGAACTCCTAGAATGGGTTTGTTCTGGAGAATATGTTTAACAAACCAGACAAGGTGGACTCCATTATCTGTACCTATTTCTGGAAACAAGTGAGAACAAGGTACTTACTTCAGAGCTCTGTTGCTGCAAGGTGGCCAGCTCCCTTTGGTAAAGTTCTGCAGCAAATGGATAAACCTCCGGTAGCTGGGCCTCTTGATTCATTAATTCTGCTACCGTCTTTTCAGCATCACCCTTCTGAATTGCAGAATTAATTCTGGCCACTGCTGCCAGTCCTAGAAGTTCACAGAAGCAGCAGCACAGGGAATCAGGAAGGCAGACAGCGGATTCTCTACTAACGATGGTTACTTTTATTCCACTCAATAGCCGATAAGAAAACTTCTACTAGCTATAGGAAATGAGTGACGTTCTCTGATCTGTATTTCCAAAGTTAGTCTTTTATTGCTGTAGACAACCAGGCTACATAATCCATTATTTAAACGATTATTTTTAAAAACCTGTTCCCTTTTTTGCTTGATTAGTCCAGAGGACTGTTTCACTATTTCAGTCTTCTGATGATCAGAATTGCCTTTGCCTCTGAATTGCCTTTTTTTTTTCTTTCTTTCATGCAGTTATTAACCATTTTTCTTTCCTATGTCTACTGTGTCTATACTCGAAGCTTTCTACCTAATACAAATTGAAACAATCATTGTTGGGCAACCAGAACTGATGAACTCTGTATAGCACTGGGCAGAGAGCAATCAATATATGAAATATAAACATGCTCTTATAGGAAAGCAACAACAAAAGTTATTTTCAGTATTAAGCTTAAAACAAATCCTTCAAGGATAAACTCTTTCTAGTATGTACAAATAAATTAACTATGATGTAAGTCACTGTCATCTACATTTGCTGCCTGATACTTAGCAACAATTTTGTATACCAAAGCACCTAAAGGTTCTGCAGATCAATTCCAGTGAGTGCTGGAGAAAAAAAAAATACTACATAATCATGTAAATTCTGTCTACTTAATGTTCTTAGTAGCCAAGATACTTAAAGAAGTATACTTAAAGACCTTATATCTCCCCACATAGACACAAATTATTGTGCTATCTTATCTTTCTGATTACATTGCACAATTACTTTACTGCGGCAATTTTTGCTTATGCTTACTTTGCTGATATTGTTGTGCTGCACTGTTAGCAGCATCCACTCCCGACTGCAACTCTTCCTTCTGCAGAGGACCTGTAAGGCCAGCCTGAAAAAAAACACAAGCAATAGACATGGAGACGGAAATGCCACCTTATTCACTTCACATAGATCAGAGAAAAGAAAAAAAAAAAGTTCACATATTGAAAGATCATATAGTTACAGCCTGGGGCCTTTTACAGTATTAGAAATGCAATCCTATGAACACACCAAGTGCAAGACTTGACTTCCACCATTATGAAACATTTAATACAAGGGGAGAACTCTATGGGAAAAGGGCTCACTGAAGTGCTGGAAAAAAGCCAGTACTTGCTAGTTTGCCATGAATTCCAAATATCAATTAGTGTTCCATTTCACCTCTTGAGATCTTTCAGCTATTTTTTTTTTGAGAATTTACAGTCTGACTTTGCAGTTTAGAAAACAGCTGCCAGAACTAAAATTCTTGGTAAAACACAAAAGTCAACTTGCACTCTTGTAGGGAAAAAAATAAAATAAAAGGTAACATTCTGGGGAAGAAGTGTGTCAGATAGGCAGCAGACTCATCTATTGATGCATACACAGATTTCGAGGGCCAAGGAGGAAGACCTGTTAAGTAAATTGAGCTGCAGGTCTCTCTATTTTTCAAAGTAAATTGTGTGTAGTTATAGTGAAAATTATTACAATGGTATTGTGAAAAAACAATAAATAAAGAAAGAACCACCATGGTGAGCTAGGCTTTTCCATACCTCCTGCTTCCGCTGTCTATCACTCAAAAATTGCTTGAGATACCAGTCACAGTTTTCTCGTAGTAATCCTCGGAGTCCCAAGGCTGGCGTTGCCAAAGCTTCATATAATGCTAATGCATTTCCTTGTTCCAAAGCTAGACCAATCTTTGATATAGCTGAATATGCTAGTAATAAAGTAAAGCAGAGTTTTTAGTAAAACATTAAATGAGGAAATCCCATTATTTATATAATCTAATGCTTAGAAAGAAATATGCTTAGACCTGATGGTTGGCAATTTAGATTGGAAACTTTCTATTCAGGTTCCATAAGTCATTTGAAAAGTAGCAATATAATGAGTAGTTGAAGAATAGAAATAATCCATATTACTCAAGGAAAATAAAAGTATTGAAAAAAAATCATTCAATTCCCCATGGTTGGATGGCAGAAGTCAAAATGAATTCATCTTCTAAATGTGTACTAATAACACATAAAATAAAAAGAATGGAAAAAATCCCTTCCACTTCTGTTTGTATTATAGAAAATGTTTGCTTTCAGGTATTCTTTAAACAGGACTATTAATTTGCCGTGATACCTACTGTTCACTTTATTAATGTTGCCCTGAATCTCAGCTTGAGTCAGAAGTTCTTCATACACATCTCTCTCTCTCTCTGAATTTTCAGAGGCAATCTGAAGATGAAATAAAAACTAATCAGTCTGTTTCTACAATTTCTTTTGCCATCATAAGTTTTCTATGACCCTCACACGAAAAATGATAGGGAACATAACTGTATCTATATAGAGCTGTGACAGGGGTGATCTCTACATCTGCAAAAAGAATCCCTAGAAGTAAAAACATAAAGTAAGTACACCTACACTCATTCTCCAGTACAAGAGCTTTATTTCAATCTAACGGTTGTAGAAGAACACACACTAGAGCTCCAGCACCTAGAAAGCTGTAGACATAACTAGGTATTAGATATGTGGAGTTCTAAAACTGCAACCACCTCCTCTGAGAGATTCAGAGGGCCTGTTATGCATATCATTTCATTTTTTGAAAGAAGTATCAACACTATCTGAAAATAGAGAAACAGCATTTCTAATAAAGGCTGTCATGAATGCTGTTCATCTGTTCATTGGTGAGGCCCATATTTCAGACAGCTAAAGACAATAACATAACTATGGGTGCCTATTTTCTGCTATAAGAAAAGAGGTTACTGGGGGTAAAGTAGAACATCAATCAAAATAAATCCATCCAACATGATGGACTGTCCAACACACACCCTGGTGATTCCTCATTTTCCCATGCAAAATAAAACAATTTACTGCAATCTACACACAAAAAAAAATGTCTGGAAGAGGGATGGATTTACCCTATTTTTCGCATTTTCCATCTTGTCTTTTTTTGCTCTGTAGAGTGTGTCTTGGTAAGTGGGCGCCAACAGGTCGTCCAGATTTACTAGCATAGCATTAGGGTTCTTCATTGCTGTAAGAGTCTCAGCTGGAACTTGATGGTCAATCGCTTCATTAATGGCAATAACAGCAGCATGCACTGAAAAACAAACCACACCTTGCCAGTTAGTCACAAACACAACAGCTCTAACTTTAACAAATTTAGAGCTTAACTGGAAAAAAGGTCACATGAAAAGAACCTAATAAAAGCTTTGGCAATAACAAAAGAATTATCAACACAGCTTTCACTCCAGCATGGCTTTATATTCTGGACATAAATGGTGACATATTCCTAGAAATGATGACACATTTCCTACTACTATTTCCATCTAATAAAATCAAGGTGTTCCAGAAAGAAAAAAAAAAGTCCTCCCTTGTACTCCCCCGGGGAAAAAAAAAAAAAAAAAAAATCTTCCTTATCTTTCAAAAGGATTAAATTGTTTCACAATGAAAAATAATACAACAAACCCATAGTATCTAATCTGCCAACATGAAAAAAAAAATCACAGAAAATGAAACTCCTATTTTCCTTACATGCTGCTTCATCCACAGAGAGTTCATTCGCTAGAATTCCACCAATTTTGCTGAAGGCGGGCATCTGGATACCATATTTCTCCAGTTCAAGCCTCATATTACTGATTTCTTCCTCTGAAACATGCATAGAAACATATACCAATGTTTCTGTATAAATACTTCGGACAGTCACATTAGGTTACAAATTACTGTTTATTAGTACTTTGAATATAATCCAGTAAAAGTAAATTACATTTAAAACAAGTGGAAACTCATGTACTTTTTCTATTCTTTCCTAAAATCTACAGTCAGACCAGAAACTCATAAAGGAGAATTCCAAAGTCTTCCTCACAAGAAACATCACACAACTCTCATGAAGAGCCTGAAAGATACTCCATCACTGTGACGTGCTTCTGTTACAACTGTCAACAGACCAGAAAAATGGACAGGCAGTATTTATTTAGTTATTATTTATTCAGAGAAATAATCTTGAAAAGGAGATGGAGAATACGGAGACATATGATTGCTAAACATCATAAAACTGAAAAACAGGGCTATTAGTTAAGCCTCTGAGGTACAATCAATAACTGGTTTGAAGGAAAACAAATAAACGAATAACGAGTTAGATGCCTCAAATGAGGTGTCTGCATTTGGGCAGTAACATTACTAATGCAAAACAGAACTCAGCATTTTGGGGGGGGAAAAAAAAAAAAAAAAAAAAAAAGATCAGGGACCTGAAATCTTTAGGAGCCATGTGAACTTAAATAATTCAGTCCTAAAATATCCTACAGCAGAACACCTAGTAAGTTTTTCTCTTCAGTTAATGGTAGCTCTATTTTAAGCAGTTCTGACTTTCCTGAACAGTTTACCCAATTCCAAACTGATAATGATCTAACAGACTGACGATCTAACGGATGAAACTCCCTCTAAGTGAGCAAGGCAAAGCTGAAGCACCATACAGCAGTGATAGAAAGCTAAAACATGTTGTTAGTCAAAGTAGTAATTAGTGGACTCAAGACTATACATCAGCTCTGCTAAGAAGTACCCAAAACAAATTCTTCTTCTTATGCTATTGGAACTTCTTAATGCCATTTATCTTTCACTATAGCATAGTCCCCTTTACTTTTTGATTATCAGTGTCTAGCAGAGCATGAGATAAAGACAGCACAAGAAACTGTTTGGGGGTTTTGTTTGTTACCTGTGAAGTCTACCTTCCCATATAAATCTTGAATTTGCGGAGCAAGTCCCAGTTTGAACAGGTACAAACTGAAAACAGAAAAAAATAATTAGCACCAGTAATTTTTGCTTATGATCCTGATAACGACTCAGAAGTTCAGAAGTTTAGAAAACTATAGATTGGGGGAGTCATTCACATAAGCCAAGCATAAGAGCTCACTGCCACCAAATGATAGGCCAAATCCACTGTTCCTCCCCATAGCTGCACATCAGTGCCCCACTGCCCTTTGAAGACTTCACTGAGCTGATTTGACTTGTTAAAATACATAAAAGTATTCACTTGCTCACCTCTCCATCATTTCAGACAGTTGAACTGGTTCACAAAGGAGCATGACAACTACTAGAACTGCTGACTGCTACAACATTGCTGACAACAGACAGGATCAGAGAAAGCAGAACAACTCCTCTTTTTCCCTGCCTTCCCGCCCCAGCACTCTCATGTCAAATACGCTTAGCACAGCTCAAGGAACTGTTTCCTCTAGTAAGCCATCTTATTATATTAAAAACATCAAAAAAACACTGGATCTTTAGTCTTTATGGATCCAAGCAGCTTTCTACAAAAAACACCAGGCAGCAACATTTCTGGCCCAGGGAGTGTCTACAGAACTGTGCTCTTGATTTTTATTATTATTATTTATTGAAATAAAATAATGCACTAAGGCTGAAAAAGGAACACATTTTTATAAAAACATTATTTTTCTTATTTATATTTACATGCCAGCATTACTCTCCTTCCACAGTATGCAAAATTAATTAAATAATAAAATCTTAAGAGAGATTCTGCAGAGGAATCGGTTATGGAACACTTCACCCCAAAATGGAAAACAACTGAAAAAACTAAGATGCATTTAAAAAAACATTATCAGATGAAAGCTTATACTTTCTGCAACTTTAGCTTAACTACCTGGACTGTTTGTATCTATTCATTTCTTGAACTCATTTTCTTTACCTAAATTGTAACAAATATGATTTTCTTAAAAAACAGAGTTATTGTCCACAAACCAGAGTGCAGAAATTAAAGAACAAAACAACAACAACAAGAAAAGCTAAACTGGCTGGGCCACAAGCAATGAGACAAGAATATATGGAAGTCAACTCCAGGCACAGAGTAGCTACAATAACTATCACAAAGCTGCTAGAAAGAGAAGAGCTTTGCTATAAACCGTCTGAAAGGGAATGCTGCTCTTGCTAGTGACAGTGTACCCCATCACAGGTATACCCTGGACTGCTATATAAATTCCAAATGACCCATTCTCCAATGACAATTCTTTTTAGCTCCATTTTGGAATCACACTATTTCTATAAATAATAATTTGATCCTACACAGTCTGAAATATCTTTTAACTGTCAACAGATTAAGGAGTAGTTCTTGAGAAGCAATACTGAGCAAGCAACAAAGATCAAAATTTTTACAATCCAGCATTCCTTCACCCAGTAAGTTTTTCAAAAGGACTTCTCTTGACATACAAATCTAAACATATTTTAAACCCAGACTGGAATTTTACATTCCAACCAGTCTGCTGGGGATAGGGCTTTGGGCAGACTTTTTCTTATCTCATCAGTCTGAACAAAACACGAACATATAAATCCTTCTATTTTTCTCAAGAACTGAAATTATTCTAATCAGTCTACATGAGATCTTAGGATATTTTTAAAGATATTTTGTCAACACATCCTTCTTGCTTATTCTTACTGTGTCCAGCTCAAGTTGTACATGCTGTAGTACATTACTGTGATCACACTGGCTCTCACACAGTAACAGCACTTTCTAAGGCTTCAAGACTTTCCTTTATGTCCTGCTCTGGCTCAAAAGGCAAAAAGGAAGGGTGAGAACAAAGGCAAAAAGGGAGGGTGGGATGGAAAGTGAGTAATCGCAACATACTTTTCAGTTCCCTGTTCCCTTAGCATCTCTCTCGGCCACTGTCCAAGGCAAGACAGTGGCTGAACTGATATTTGCTCTGACCTAGTATGACTCTTCTATTGGTAAATGTATTCCATCCATCCCTCAGCTCCAGGTCTGTGAGTGTGCACACCACTTCCTTCACCTTTTGGTTTTCCAGACAGATTTCAGAAACAATTCAATTTCTGCCTAGCACGTCTTACCTGAGTGCATGAATACAATAGATACAGCGGGGCATGTTCTTACGATCATAGATATCTGTAGTCTCTGGGTAGAAAATCTAAAGATAGAACAAGTTAACAGTCTGAGCAATGAAACTGGTATAACTGCTGTAAGACCAAATTTCTGCAGAACTTTTATAAAACAGCCAACAGGACAGAACTCTTAGTGGGGTTTCCCCACCTTCCTACTAATTGAAGTACCAAGTATCCCTTTCATTTCTACCATCCAAACCTCTTTCCACTCAAGTTCTACACATTAAGAAGCAGTCAGCCTTTCCTTTGGGTCCCCACCAAGATACTGGCTCTTTGTGGAGACTTCAGGGAAAACCAAGAGATGAAGAAAAATATTAATGGAAGAAGAGAGAAAAGAGGATTTGGTTTAGACTAAATGGAAATGGAGAGGAAGAAAAGACACAGTGCATCACATTTACAGCTACCTGAGCCCAAAAGCTTTCAGAGAAGACTCAAATGAAAAGAGAAGACTCAAATGAAAAAGAAATCTTCAAAATTTAGCCTAAAGAGTTAATACTGAAAGTATGTCATCATACAGAAGTGCTGACAAGGTAAACTACTCGTGCATTCCTTGTTATTACCTATGAGTACAAAATAACATTGTTTTTCCTGTAAAGGCGAGAGCAACTAAAGGACCCTCACAATCGTGAAGCATCACTTCTGCGTGGAAAAATACTGAACACACTAATGTCTCATTGTCAATATTTTGGGCTTCAGTCCAGTTTCCTCAACATCTCCTTATGCACTTGCTTCCCCCAAAACCTCACTTGCATCTGAAAATCTTAACCCATACCACACACCTCCATCTAGCTCACTCTTCATCTATTTTCATTTCACCTAAGCATCTTCAAGAGTATTTCAGGATTACCTGCTGCCAAATGCATGCCTGTAAGATCAACATAAATCCAAGATGGCTCAACTAGTCTCACCTATTTCAAAAATTTTGAAAAAACAGTGTGTCCAATTTGCAAAAACATATCCAACAAACAATAGACTAAGCTAGGCAGTTCTGGTTTTAGTGGTGCTGAACATAGCAAGGGTTATATATAATACAGGAGGAAAATTTACTTTGGGTACTAATCCATGTATGTGACTTATCAGCACAACACTTAGCATAGTTTCATACATTTTAAGGTCACATCATTTATTTTCTCAGAGGATTTTATCTGGCCATTACTTCAATGAACTCAATAACATATGCTTGATTAGAGCACATCCCAGACATATTTCAACTTGATGAAAAAACTCCATGTTGTGCTGATTCTTCTATCATAGATGTATAAAAAAACTGCCACAAACAAACAATATCTCACATATTGGTCAACTGGATGTAGAATAAAAACTATGTAATG
>JAUBNY010000472.1:30138-41420 GCA_032275445.1 Crypturellus soui | reverse complement strand
GCTCCAGATGTGGCCTCACCAGGGCTGAGCAGAGGGGCAGGATCCCCTCCCTCGACCTGCTGGAGACGCTCCTCTTAGTGCACCCAAAAACATACCATTCTTTCAACAAGGAAAGAGAACTGCTGCTGTAGTCCTGCACTTGGTCAGAGCTATACTCTTCTGCATACAGCCTGTCAGATGAGACCATCTCTCCTTCTGTTCCTAGTTGCCTTTGTGTTGACATCTACCTTTGTAGAAAATAGAAGAGTATTAGTGTTATTTAGCCCAGAGAAATGTAGGCATTTCTTTCCCTCTGCTGCCTTCTCTGGAGAAGACACTAGGATAAGTTCAGATAAGTCAGGAGTCTCAAAAGTTACCACAAGAGATTTAACATTTATTACATCATAAAAGTCCAGCAAATAAAACTATATACAGTAATCCATGCACATTATTCAACTACATAAACATTTAAAACCTGATTAAAACAGTCTGCACAACAGAGGGTGAGCAGGGCAAAGGCTTGTTTAGTGGGGGACATAATCGTGTTTGTATTTTGGATGCTTGCTGTAGCCTACTCTCTCCCCTGCAATAAGGCTCTGGATCACCCACTCTTGCGACACAACAGGCAGCCGTAACGCTTCCGCACACTTCAAGAGACCAGCTGGGCAGGAAAAGTCAGTCACCACCACGTCATAAACACCCAAAGCAATATCTGCACAGGAGGAGACAGGCATGTATCAGATTTGCAAGAGAAAAGGTGCAGATGATCAGTGTGGTTTCACTACTCTGTTCCATCTCCTCTCATTTCTAGTCAGGGCATTATTCTTGTACAGGCATGCTCTACAGCAAGACTGCACCTTGTAAGTAAAGGATTCGCTCTAGTCAAGATAGAAATTAACTAACAAACCCAGCAGCCAGCATTACAAGCAAAAGATAAGAAGCCTGACCAGCCTGTGACTATCAGGGCCTGCATCCCATACGGAGAAGAAAGAGACAGCTGAGTGTGCACATGGGAGTTCAGGGGACAAGTAAGAGAAAACTTAGTGCTCTGCAGAAGGTTTGGAAGCAACTCAGGACTAAGTTTCTCCCTTTTAATATAGGCTGCTCACACCCTGCATTACTGCAGCATACGTTTATCTGGAAAAGAAGCATCTCCTAGATCACATTCTAGTGGAGAACCAGTATCTACCATTGCCCCATACTTTGTGTTCCTTTATTCTTAGGGACACCCTTCTAAGGCATCCTAATGAGCTCTGTAAGAGATGAGAGGATTCCCCCCTACTAAGCATGAGAGACTAGAGGAGACTGGTCAATGAGTACCTTTGTTATGAGTGTTTGGGTAATGCTGTTTAACAGATGCTGCTCCCCCTGTCATGAGGATTTCAGACCACAGATCCAAGAAATTCTGCTGCTGGTCTGACACCAGGAGAACCTTCAAGTTATGGAATGGATTTTCTCGTGGGTGCCTGAAAAAAAAATAAATAAATAAAAATGAAGACTGTCAGGAATCTTGAATAATCTGGAAATTACGGGCAGCATTACTTTGGAGACCCTTATCTGATCACTGGACTGGCTCCCCTGTGGTTTCTTGAATATTGTGCAGTGACTTGTCCTACCCATCCTCTGAAATTCCTGGAACAACTATCCTCTGTTTATAGAGGAAAACAGCCCTAGGCCCAAAATACAACATGGGAGGGATGCGGGGGCCAAAAATCCAAAGCTAGGCTCATCTCCTCCCTAGTCCTGAGCCACCTTTTTTGCACATATCCAAAATGCCTCAGTTTTGACAAGGCAGAACAGGTAGGCATCAGTGTGCTGCACAGAAGCTCACAGCCATCCACAAACTTCCCTTACCAAACTTACCTTGCTTGATGAGTTTTACATGACAGATAAAGAGCAAACCTACCAGATTAGATTCCACAGAAAATGCAGAAGCTGCTTTCAAAATATGCAAGAGAAGTAGCATCTCCTTTGATCCACATCACAGCAATTACAAGAGTCAGGCAAGGATGTGGCAAGTCTTGTCTGTAACTAAGTCTTTCTTAAGAGGAGATTGAAACCCTCCTCTGATATTTTCCAGGAGAGACTGCCTTTTTGTAGAAGACAACCAATTCTACCTTTGCATTAGATGTCACTGTAAAACCTAGAACGAGGTGTTGTTCCCATATGGAAAACAAAATGTGGGGAGCAGTACTAGGGACACCTTCAGTCCTTGTAAGCCGTCAAGAGCCTTTAAAGCTAACAGTTCTCTGTCCTAACTTAAATCATCAGCCTGTATACTCAGATCATGGTTATTTGGCACTTACCATTCTAGCAACTTTTGCTCCTGGAGGCTATAACCAGCTGGCAAAAGGTAATTCCGATAGTTTTGAAGCTGGTTAGCGTGACAGCTGTCATGGACCCAGATATGAGACACACAGGGGATCCCCCTGGCAAGGCACAGTAAATATGTCCGAGTTTGACAATGCTGGTCCGCAATTAAGAGACACTGATACGCTGCATTACACTACAGGGGAGATAAAAGACATGTAAATAGGAGAGACATAGTGCTTGCACAGAAAGAATCCTTACAATAAACCCTTTCAAGTAGAAAATTATCAAAACCAGGAGTTTTACAGCCATACTACGTGAAAAAAAATGAATTAGACTAACAGATCCTAGGTCAGAAGCAACTAAAATGACTACCTATTCTAAGTCATGCAGCACACAAGCAAAAACACCCTGCCTACTAATTTTTGTATCATATCAATTTCTTCCAGGTGAGACAGAGGAGGAAATTCATCTTTTAGGTTCTGACTTACTACTAAACAATCTTGTATATTCTCAGACAAGTTGTTCTAAGGGCAACTTATCTTCTCTGTTAAAAAAAAAAAAAAGACGACTTTACTTTCCAATTTGGGGAAAAGCAAAGCAAAGCAAAGCAAAAAAAAAAAAAAAACAGACTTAAATCTATCAGTCTTGCAGTTTATAGGATGTTGTTCTGATTTTGCTTATGACTGAATCAAGCAGAAAATAGGCTTATCCCATGGAGTCATCATTGCTTGTAAATCTTGCCAGCATCACTGCATCATCACTGTATCATCTGTACATATATTCTGTACATATGTGCCTACATGTTCACATTTATATGCCTTGTATTTTCAATAAGCATACAGAATCGAGCAATTTAGATTTGTCCATAACAATGAGAACATAGCTTAATACTTTCCTGTCCTGTGTTACCTCCATGGGCCATTAATTACCTTGAATTCCTTAAGGTATTTTCCTGAGATTTTGACTGAGGAGGAGGAAAAAAAAGAACAAAACAAAACAAAAACAAACAAACAAAAAACCCAACAACAACAACAACAAAAACCAACCAAACAAACAAAACCCACACCCACAACCTGTACCTGGCCATGCCCATGAATGCGTGATTGTACATTTGCAGATAGAGCTCTTCAACTACCATATTTGGACACGAATAATTACAACTGCTTCTAGTGCCATTTATTTAAATCCAGTATTCACACAGGACTAGGTCAAATTATTCACATACATTTAAGGATAGTTTGTTTCAGTTATTAGACAAACTGGATGGTTTGTCCTCACAAAGTTAGCAGCACATTTGAAAAAAAATATATAGAAAACAGTATTACTGATTAATGCAACTAAAATATTATAATTAAACTCTTCACCAGCTGAAATATGGCTCAGTCTTCTAGTAGTGTTATTTCAGGTCTTTCAGATGAATTGATCCATATTCTTTTTATTTCTTTCTCTTTTTTTTTTTTTAACTGGTAATTTGAATTTGTTGCAAATATAATCTTCCTTGCTACCATTTTGCATGGTGATCAGCATCAGTTAGGTAAGCCCACCACAAACTGCAAAAGCAGCTAAAATTAAGTTTTGATAGGAAACAGCCAGGTCATGTATGTATATGTATGTGAGTGTACAGACACACATGCGTGCGTGCATGTGTATATATTCACCACATCTCTTTGGATGACCAGTTGACCATGAGCCAGCAAAGTGCCACTGCAGCAAAGGCAGGCAACAGCATCCTGGATTACATTAACAGCAGCGCTGACAGCAGGTCAAGGGAGGTAGATCCTTCCCCTCTGCTCAGCACTCGTGAGACCACGTTGTGATTACTGTGTACACCCGGCAGAAGAGAGACATGGACATAAAGCAGCAGGTCCAGCAAACGGCCACTGAGATGATTAAGAAACTGGAGCATCTCACATGCAAGGAAAGGCTGAGAGCACCATGATTTTTGAGCTTTGAAAACAGAAAGCGAAAGAGGATCTTATCAATATATGTATAAAAATCTGATGGGAGGGCATAGCGAGTGTGGATCTATCCTCTTCTCAGTGGTATCCAGTAAAAGGATAAGTAGTAATGGGCATGGAGTGAAATACAGGGAATTCCACTTAAACAAGAAAAAAAAAAACCCTTCTGAGAGTGGTCAAACACTGAAACAAGCTGCCCAGAGGGTGTATGGAGCCCTCATTCTTGGGCATATTCAAAAAACAACTGAACAAGGTCCTGAGGAACCTGCTCTGACCCAGCTTTACGCAGGGGTGTTGGACTAGATCTCCATAGGTCCCTTCTAACCTTGACTAATCTGTGATTCTATGATTCTAAGTCGCTTTGCAAGCGCTTACTTGTGTTTCATTGAAGTCTTCCAGGATATAGCCGGCTCCTGCTCGCAGCTGCTGTGCTATGTAATGCTTGTTGTACGGAGTCACCTCTAAAATTTCTACAGCAGAAAAAGAAAGTTAAATCTATGGCTAAAATATGCTCATATCCATATTCTCCTCAGTCTACAGTCTCCTCAGTCACCGATCCCAGGACAGACCCCTGTCTTTTCTCTCAGGAACATCTAGAGGAAACCCTCAGGAGACACCGAAAAAATAAGGCAGCAGGAAGGGGAGCACAACATAGGCCAGCCCAGCCAAGTGAACATGTTATGGCTTTGATCATGCTGCAGTTCATTGCATGAAACATCACCACAGCAAAGGCAAATTGGAACTACCTTACTATGCTTTTAAGTCCTCAGCACTATCTCGTATCTCTGATATCCTTCTCATACTTCAGAAGTCTTCCTATCTTCCCAATTTTCACTTTTTAACTGCCTGAAGAGACCTGCAATCATCACTGACGCTTGTTACATTTCAATCCAAGTTTTAATTCCTTTCTTCAAAGTGCCTAATACCTCTTGAACCAAGCGGTAAAAAAGAAAAACCACACTCACACAAATGACTGATCAGATAGCATCCAGCCTTTTTCCTAAAGCCACATGGTTCCACTTGGAAATGCAATGGGGAAGACTGATCTCACCTTCTTCCTCCTCACTACTCCCTGCAGGACCATCTGATGGCTTCTGAGGATTGACCAATTTGTCACTTGGTGTTGCCATGGTGAGAAGAAAGGCATAGCCCAAAAAGAGGGTCTTGTTGTGAGGCAATGGGCCATGATGGTCCTCCAGTACTGGGGGGTTTATAGTATCTACACTTTCACAGGTGCTCACAAACTCTACTGCTCTCACAGCTCCTGTGGAGAGAGAGAAAAAGTGGTCTGTATCTCAAAAATAATGTTCAGCAGAAAGACCCCAGGAAGGATTTATAGTATGTTCAATTTTGATTATTTTACTAGCACAGACAGAGAAGAGAAAAACCAAGTCAGCCTTAAATTAGATATGGATATTTTACCTGTATGGTTGCAAAGGATCTTCAAATCACATGCTGAATAACTAAGAGGACAGGGTTTGCCAGTCTGTCAGCATTCTCAAACAAAGGGTCCCTTCCCAGCAGTAAGTGTTAAAAGCTAAGTATTTCAGAACTGACTAAACAATATAAGCAAGGAGAGAAGCAAATTACAGCATTAAGATCAGAACAATGTCAAAAAGGACATTTCCAAAAGACAGAAAAGACAGATAAATATTCAGACTATGCTAAAAGCAGCTCTGGCCGCTGAATGCATCCAAACAGAATTGGTTTCAAACCCTGCCAAGCAAAGAGGTATGTAATCTGCTTTTTGCTGATGGGAAGCAGAAAGATCAACTACAAAAATATCAACGAGGAAAAAAAAAAAAAAAAAGGCTGATGATCAGTTTAAGAGCAGGAAACAAGGTTCTCACCAGGCTTTACTGCTGTTGATTTGCGTCCACGTTTAGCTGGTACCTTCTCATCTTCAGAAGCAACAAGCTTCCTCTTTCCGGACAGCATTCCCAGTGACATGCGCGGACTGTCCAGCCCTTTACGAGTAGGAGTTGTGCTACTGCTGGAAGTGCTGGGAGACCCAAGGTTACTACGCCGCTTCCGTTTCCCCTCCACGAGGTTATCTGTAACACAGTATGCAATGACTGGTCACCAGCTGTTATCTAACACCATAATCTTTCATCCTATGTATCTGTCCAGAGACTGCTAAGCTTAAAAGTACCTAGCAGGCACATACTATCACCATCTGACAGAAAAGTACAGAAAGAAAATCTTGCATGTACATCTTTCTCCGCAGGTCCTGTATCTTGCTAGTCTCTCTTCCTCATGGTACCACTGAACAATCAGTACCATAACAGCCACCCACAGCCTGTGAGCGAGCACTGCAATCATCACTGTGTTAGAAACACACCACTTTCAGTCATCTCTCTGCAAGCATTTATGTTCCCTCTTAAAGAAAATACCTGTGCTTCTTTTATACAGTGTCATTTAAACAGGCATACACAGCATGTGGTCATGGCATAATTTGCTTGACTTACACTGCTGCTCATTTGATAGACACATAAGCAAACATCTGCACATCCAAAATAACTGTCAACATAATTATTTTCATTAGCAGTAAACACAAGACAGTTCAATTCTTTAATAAATACAGACTAAAATGAATAGTGTTGACCTCAGGATAAGAGCTTGAAAAGAATGACAGTGCAACCGTTATCCTAAAACTTCTCTGCTTCCACTCTTAGTGAGCCACCAACCTGTACACCTGCCCATGGTTCCCCAAGCTCTGCAACTCAGAGGGGCTGAATGAGTGACATATGAATTTGGGAGCAAGAACTGACAAAGCTGTGCTAAACTGAAGTAGTAGGAGTCTACACAGTATTTTAGAAAGCCAAAGTTGACTCTGCTGTGAGCTCACACAAACTACGCCAGGAAAACTCAGCTACAAGAAGTTTGGCTAAACCGCTGTATCAGCAGGTTGATTTGTAGGAGTTACCTCATTATCAGTTTTACAGTTGTTAAATACATCCCTTTTCTGACTTTTTTCCTATTTGATTAAATCCTTGACTAACACACACTAACAAAAAAAATCTCAAAGATCTCATTATAAAGGTTAGACCAAACAGCACGTTAGATTTTGTTTTTCTCTCAATTTTGTATCTACATCCACCTGAGCCTTTCCCTTAAATTTTAAAAGATTTTCTTTTACATGGAAGAGAGTATAATCTTCCCCAGTAAATTAGGAAAAGTTGCAGTCTAAGGCAGTGCACAGAACTAGATGGGGCTTTGATCTGGCTTAGCACAATTCTTATGTACTTCCCACTCAACTCTGGAAGTATTACTGAATATCCAGAAAGATCTAGACACGGATTCAGGTAAGGAAACAGAAATATCTCAAAGCCACAAGATACAGAATGTCTTCAAACTACACATAAGAGCTCAGTGTGGCCTTCTCTTACCAAGGCTGATGTCAGCTGCCTTGGTCAAAGGAGTGACAGGCTCATAAGGACCTAGGCCAAACTGCTCCCGGAGTTTATTTCCTTGTTCCAGAGACAGAATAACAGCCATCCGTTTGTACCACTTCCGTTGGCCTTCCTTTTCAATGCAATAATATAGTTCACCAGACTCTTTCCGGTGTCCTTTCACTACACCTGACAAAACAGCAAATGACAGTTGTTTACCAACTAGGCTTCCAGGTTTCTCATCCTCCTGGAAAAGCACCATCTCCCATTGCATCAGGCAACCAGGAGAAGTCAAGAATGGAATGTCAATACTGCTCTTACCTGCACTGAAGTACTCATCCTCTGAGAGTGCAGTCACCTCAGTCTCCAGTGGGATAGGGTCACAGAGCAAAATATCTTTTCCTAGTACATCACATTCATATCCATCATCAAAGAGCAGTTTGTATTTTCCTGCTCCAACATCTTGGGTAATCGTCCCAGAATAGAAGTAGCCATTTGAGGACCACTTTGCTACAACCCTGAGGCCCACAAAGCTACTTCCAGAGGATGAGTCCACACAGTCTGAAGGACCAGCCACCACTTGTACTGGGATTTCTGGAGAATCACTGCGACGTAAAGCACAGAAGTCTGAAGCATCAGATTTCTCCCCGCCATCTGGCAGGCGAACTGTACGAGTAAATGATTTTTCCTCAGGTGATGCTGTAGTTGAGAGATCCTCCACACCAGGCAACCCAGTTAAATCTCTGTAAAAGAAAGAAAAGTAGCCCCGGAAAGATGAGGAAAAGCAGCTAATAGCCACAGAATATACAGGTGAGATGCCTGCAACTTCTACATGCGGCCTCTAAAAAATTATCTCTTTAAAATACTCCACTTTTTTTCTGTTACATTAAGACACCAGCTCCCCATTCTCTTTCTTGACAATAAAATTTAGATTAGTCTTCTTTCCTGGGATACCTTGTTCCAGTTGCTCGTGATGGTGGACGGCCTCGTTTTCCTCGCCCACGAGGTGTCACTGGTGCTCTTCCGCCCTGACGAGCACCAAGCACAGAGTCTTCATCTTCCTCACAAGGAAGTGCTCCGGTCTGTCTAACCCTGAGAGGAGATGCTGGCTGACCAACTCCTTTCCTAGGACTACAACATTAATTAGTTCAGTTAACTGTTTGGGAAAAAAAAAAAAAAAAAAGGCTGCATGTTCATTATACGGCCCCATTTTTCATTGTGATTTGACAAATGGACAAAAAAAAATAATGCCTCTTCACTGCTAAACTGTCAAGAGTAAGGAAAGACTGTCTACTCTTTCAGAAAGGACAGATAGGAAAGCAAAGTCTACTTCCTCATTTTTGTGTATCAAGACAGAAAACCCCACTTCACATTCCACCCAAGTCAGCTGTTCACTTCTACAAAGTATCTACTCTTCCTTTCCCAAAGCTTTGCTGGTACCTTAGTTTTCCTAAGATGCCTCTACCAACAGGTAAAGCAAACTCTCCACTTTCCATCCCACATGCTTTCCCTTTGATAGCTTCAGCTCCTCGCCCTGAGTTGCTGCTGCTTTGTGCCGCAGAGTGACCGCTGCTTGCTCCACTGGATGTCCGGTGGAGGCTTGAGGCCTTGGATGAGAAGGAGCTGACATCGCCAAGGTCTCCTGAGGTCAGTGACGAGCCCACTGCATTTCTAGAGGAGGATGTGTCAGTCTCACACTCCTGGCACTCCACTACAGGCTCCTCAGTCTCCTGGTAAGAAAAGAGAGGATGACAAATGGTTGCTACCATGGAGGTGCTACAATAACCATACAAGAGCACAGAAAAGTTTAAACCACATTTATGAAAAAGATAACCACTCAGAGAGAGTCTATATGGATCAAAGATTGAGCTCTGTCAGTGCCAATGAGGCACAGAACAGGCCAGAAGGCAAAGTTACCTTACATAGATTTAAACGGTAGAAGCGACCCTTGCCAACCCAACAGAATACTTATCCATTCTGAAATCTTTTTTTCTGATGACCTCCCCAAGAATTTTAAAATAATTGGAAGAGGATAATAAAGTCTCCTTAAATAAGAAAAGACAACAGAATATCTTTCAAAGACAGAACAGGCAGGAAATATGCCAGCAACATATACACATCTTCCAACATGCACTACGCACTCTGCACGTTCACTGATGGAGAAAAGCAGGTTAGATTGTTCACTGCAGTTGCAACACATTCTCAACTGAATTTATTTTGTTTTTCTGCCCATGTATCAATTACATTTAGCCCTGGAAACAAGAACTTACCTCAACTACCTTTCGCTCCACTTCTGCCCCATTTATGTAGTAAATGTCTGTAATGACACGTGTAACAACAGTGCGTACTTCTCGAATAGTTCGTACGTGGCGATGTTGAACCCGGCCTCTGGGTGGGTGAAGAAGGTTGAATTCCTCCTCTCCCTATAATAGCAAAATAAATCAAACCCAAAAAGTATCACAGCCAAAAGCAAGTATCCTCTGGGTAAGGACACATTTGCAGCATGTTTTTTTTTTTCACACTTTATTAACAAGAAATAGCTACATTCAAACAAGATCTGCCTGGTAGTTCAGTTCTCATGGGACAGTTTCTTCTAGATTCTCGTATAGAACACGTTACCATTCCTAAGCCCCCAATTACTTTTGGAAAAAATGTGCAGATATATCTATAGTGGGTGTCAAAGGAAACAGCTAACCTAAGAGTTTTAAGTCAGTGACCACTAGAAACAAATAGTGCTGCTCAAGTGGCAAAGAATCTCTCAGCATCTGCATCTTGTTGCATGTTAGAAACAATAAGATGAAAGACCCTGAACACAGGAGAACTGCTCAAAGCTTATCAGACAACGCATTTCGATGACTGCCTTGCGAGAAGAGGAAGGTGGAGGTTGGAAGAGGAGAAAATTAAATGGCGTAAGGAGAAAACTGCACACTTGCTTAGCATGGCTTCTGATATTGCTTTCATTTAGCGGACCCTGAAAACCTGCCACATCACTGTAGTGCTGTGTATTACTGGCCTTGTTAACCTAAAATTTTCCAGAAAATGCACTATTCTTAATTCAAAATTAAAAACAACCATTTTGTAGCTTTGAAACAATGATTCTTCTCAAATATGCAACTTTCTGATATAATAATTTGAAGTTATTCACCTTGTTCTGCACTTATTTCAAGATGACAATTCATTAGGGACACTTGAAGTGGTTTATTTGGAGGAGCCCTCCCTGAGTGTGTTTATCTATTTTCACTAGATGGCATGGCAGAATAAGCTGTCAAAAGTTGGTTGGTGCAAAGTAAGAAGGATCAAACCTTGCATTCAAAATCTCCTGCAACTTCCATGTGTATCCAACAGAAGGTGTTTTTTGTTTTTGTTTTGGGTTTTTTTTTGGTTTGTTTTGTTGTTGTTGTTTTTAAATAACTTTAACCACACTTGGACACAAAAAATCATCTATGATATTTCAAAAAAAACAATCTACCATGTCCCCGAAATGCAGAGACATTTACTTCCTAAACCTACTCTGTCAGCTGAGTACTGCTACCTTAGCATTTGTTTAAAGTTCATCCAGGAAAGCTTGTGACACATTTTAAAGTAACACTGTTGCTTTGCATTTTTCCCCCTATTGTCAGATAAACTACCCTAAGTGATT
>JAUBNY010000472.1:8365-30038 GCA_032275445.1 Crypturellus soui | reverse complement strand
ATTTACCTCATCTAAAGCAGTAAAACTAAATACAAGCAGCCTTCATCCTACCTGACTGTGCAGAGAGTCTGTGTCCTCTCCAGAGGCATTCACAAGTTTCTCCCCACTCTCCTCAGTTTGTATATTTGCATCTTGTTGGCCAGGTCTTTGTCCAGACATACTAGTTCCCACTTCCACCTGTCCAAAAAGCTCTTCTGCTGTTTGTGTTGCTGTTGTAACAGTTGTCAGGGCAAAAAGAAAATCCGCTGCAGTTTGAATACCTTTGTTATTGGTGTTTTCCCACCTCTCTCGGCCTTCAACCTGCTCTTCAGTTGTCACAGCCTTACTTAGTTTCTTTGGCACTCTTTCCCCTTCTTCTGCCTGACTGCTTACAATACCAGCCTCCACAGATTCAACTTCCTCTGCATGAGAAGGCTGTTCATTGCAGTCCTGCTGCAACTGCTTTGGAATCTGGACCTGTCCACCATTGTCTTCTGCCTTGTCCTGCTTCTGCTGCCATTTACCAGGACTTTTACACAGTTCCTTATCTTCTTGTGTGCCAGGAAAATTGAATAGATTCCCCCTGCAAACCAGTTATATACAGATCAGCATTAATGATCAAAAAAGCAAGATCATTATTCTGCACTCAAGTGAAAGCTTTTTAAGAAAAATTGGCAGTCATCAATTCCTTTGTAGAATTGCACAAAATTCACTCTGTGAGCTTTAAAAGCATAAAATAGACTTTTGACATCCCTCAACCGATTCACCTAGCTGCAAGGAGAAGGGTTGACACCTAGAAGAACTAGCAACTCTAAAACCTTTGAAAAAACTAGGAATGCACCCTATGACCCATGCTCCACATATCGGGCACCAACTGTGCAAAATGCTTCTGGGGAGTCATGCCATCCTTGAAGCTGCTACAGGCTGCTCCAGCATTCCACTGGCTTGAAACAATCATAACCAGACCTGGGAAGAAAAGGCAGGACCCTAAACGTGAATGCTATCTCATGTTTTCACTAAAATTTCTCCATCCAGTCACAGCATTATCAGGTATACGTGGGATCACACACTGAACCTTTGTAAAAAGCACCTATTAGCTTCCCTCATGTACGTGGGAGACTTAGAGGAATCTGAAGTAGAAGGTTCCTACATCTAATACTTCAGCTTGCAACCTTATCTCCGTCAGCTTTTAAAAGCAACTCCACACAATGAAGACAGGTAGAGCAATTACCATTTGAGACTCATACAAGCATACAATATCGATACCACTTGTATCCTGTTACCCACAACCTTTTAGATCACCCAACAGCAGTGACCTAGTGATTTTTTTTGGTTGACATAAGAAACGCATATGTGCATGTAATACCAACGAAGACTGGAAGGCAAAGATTGAGAGTAGTTACCTAAATGGAGAAGTAGAAAGACCATGACATTTGGCCTCATCCTCTCGTCGAACTTCACAAACACGACTAAACACAGATGATGACTTCTGGGAGCTAGCAGATTAAGAAAACAAATAAACAAAAACAACACATATCAGGAACAAAAAAATTCCCTGTCAGGAAAATAAAATTCTCTCGCCATTTGGAAAAACAAAACAACCCAAATCGTATTAAACAACCTAAATAGTATTGAGTTTACCCACCTATACAGCCACAGAATAAGGATCAAGATAGTCTCAGGGTCAAGAACAATTGCATAAGCATTCCTATCATCTCTTCAGAAACCCTAACAGTCAATAGAATCAATAATTCCAGTAAATCTAGAGTAGAAAGTGTCAGCACTATCATTAACTTCAATGGCCTCTACCTTCCATAATCAGCATTAGATCCTTTAAAGTTTGTCAGGATCCTCATAAGACAACAAAAATATTGGGAATGACAGCTATAAAGACAAGTCAAATTCAACTTGTACCTATAAAGGCTGCATATCCTCAATGAGACATGATTACCATGTAGCACATAATCCTGCGACAACCGATACTGAGTTTATCTTAGAATTTTACCATTGTTTCAAATCATTATACTTCAGTCAGATGACCACAGGTCTGCCTCAGATCTTAGTACTTTCAACCATATTCCTCGAAACAAGCAATGTTAGGCACTGGGCAAATACAGCACACTGCAGCCAGCCTGGCCCCAAAACACTATTCCTTAAGTGCAGAGTAACAGGTAAACAAACGCACATGGAAAAAAACAAGGGGAATACTTAAGGGCTGGTCAATATGTTAACTATGATCTCAGTATACCACTGACTTAGTTACATTTCTATGAGCCTCAGCAAAAAGAATATTCTCTTTCAAACAACCCAAGACCTGTGCATAAAAATACTTATTTGAAATTTAAAGTGGATAGTGCACATTGCATTTTGGACTAAGACACAAATTTCTACTTTGACTAAAATCAAAAAGGACAAAGTAAGATTTAAAAGTGAAGCACAGTCTTCAGTGGAACAGCATGTGCAGCACCAAGTCCAGGTACACAAAACACACCATAAGAACTAAGGAGTTAACGCCATGGCTCCTCTTTAAACAGCTCCCCGCTTCAAGGTCTCATTTTATTTTATCTCTGCTGTTGGTAACGAGCAGACGATCTACAAAGACTTTTGTATTGAACCTTTCTGTATAGCAATGAGTCTCAGTTACCTGGCAGGAGCACCAGCCACAACAGAAGATCCATCTTTCCTTTCACTGTCTGTAGGCTCTGAGAGGAAAGGGAAGAACAAGTCGGTGTCACATCCGAACAGCCGCCTTCCCATTTCCAGCCCCCATGCACTCACAGCAGCTAGAAAGGCTGACTGTCCTGGAAGAAAGAGACCTGGCTTCCCCTCCCAGCTCCTCACTGTGGTCCAGAGCTTACATGGGTTTTAGAATATTACACTAAATGTCACTCTTCTGATTAAAACACAGTCAAAACTTCTCCAGATTATATTTTTAATATCTTTTTCTTTCTCAATATAACTCAGTTCTTGTCCAAGAATGCTGCCAGCCATTCCACATCATAATTTTAGTCTACTGGAGATACCTTTGCTCAGAACAGAGGCCTCTCCTCTCACTCCATCCTCGCTTAAAGCAGTGCAGAAACAGAGAAACAAAACAAAGTGACACTGCCCCCCGCCCCAAACAAAAAAAAAAGGACTTCAAAAGCTGACTCTGAGACCTTCTCAGGGAATGCCACTGAACAATTTCAAGTTAGGGTAAACCTCTCTGTTCCCAGTCCCATTCCATTCTCTTACTTTCCAAGCTGAACGGCAGGGACTCCTCACTCCCATCGTTCAAAGGGGTTATAAGGTTCATTCGCAGAGATAGCTTTGCATCAGTATCAGGAGCTGCAGAATCTCTTTTCTCGCATGCTTCCGAAGCATCTGTTGATACCATGGCACTTTCTACTGTGACACCGTTGTTAGTCCCCATTGTACCTTCTGCTGTTACATCACTAGTTGCTATAGTGCTGTCTGGACAACCATCATCCACTGAAAATAGGAAAACAGAAAAAAGAGAAAGTGAGGGCAGTTGTTGTGGTCCACCACACCAGAGTTCAGGTCCCACTTGTGTTTTAAAGATGCTTTGCTGTATGCATTACTAGCAGTGGTGCAGTAGTGGAAATTCCTATTTGGCCAATCTAGCACCTGGAAGCATAAAAGTTCTGCAACAGAGGTATCATCTTTAGTTTGTGACTAGCATACATTACTATTAATAAAGCAAAAATAAACACTTTCTTTTATACAGTTAATCCATACTGATGCTTCATGAACCTAAAAGTCCTGTAAAGATTATTCCCTGTACTGGGAATAATCTTTTAATTTAAAATTCTCTTTTCACTAATCGGAGGGGTCTTTTGTACCCTCTAAAGGAGGTATATCTGGGAGTACGAGTTTAAGGAAAATATATTGCACACTATCCAGTTACTCAGGAAGCAAACTCCTTCACTAGGGACTAAGGTGAAAACACAGAGAGGAAACCAAGTGGAGAATGACAAGGAGTCATCTTAGGACAGCAATGTTTTGTACCCATCTGGGTTTAGGTCCCCTCCTGCATCAAGAATCAAAACCTTCTAAACAGGCTTCCAGAGTAGAACAGTGGAACAGGTCAAACTCACCGATGGGTGTGCTGTGTCTTCTGGGCCCCATTTTAAGCTGGCCAATAAGAGGGGGTGTTACGCTCATCAAGGGCTGAATGACATCCCCCTCCTTTGGCAAAGTAAAATGAAGTGGAGTTCCTAAAAGACATGGAGAGTCAGGATTAGTAATCTGATGGGAGGCCCCTTGTCCAAATATCAAGAGCACAGGGTTCAATATGACATAACACTGGTGTTGCACTGTATTTGAACTAGAAGAGTTACTGATCTCAGGATGGCTGCTCTGACTACTATAGCTGATCTTGCTCGCATTTTTGTGATATGTATCATATATTTATCACAGGTACTCTCTCGGCAAGAGTTTGGGCTGTAGTCACCTTGATGCAGTTGTCCCCAGGTGCTAAATAAGACTAAATATCCTGACACAAGACTTTTTATAGGATCTTTCAGGATTTACCAAAGAAAACAGATAAATTGGTGAAATGTTCCTTCCTCCCCCTTCACTGCCTAACATCTACTTCCAAAGCCTCAGTGTGGTATATCAGTAATTTGCAGATTGCACTCTTTCCAAATTGCAAAGAATTTTTTTATCAAAACTAATAGATTATGAATGATTAATCCTTTCGTCCACATTCTACAGTTAAAATAGTTTTTCATCATCTTTGTCACTAATCCTCCCCCCTTTCCCCTTTTTCTTAAACTATACTTGCTCCTTGGACTTCACCTGAGATATTACCTTAATAACATAATTCACAGTTTACTTAACTCCTGAATTATAATAACCACATTAAAAAAAAATAAACAAAACTAAGCAGGGACAGAAAATTGTTAGTTAAGTTTATAAGAGCACAAGATACATAAATTCAACAGCTAGTGCTACACATTCAGATACTGTTTCTAACTACAGGCAGATGCAATGTATCATTCTTCCTTTGCACAAGACACTAAAATGCGATTTATATAGCTACCTTGCATCAAGGGATGCCACAAATACGGGACATGACAAAGATGTAACCCCTCCCACAGAAAACACTGACCAGTGAAAAAAATATTTATTGTCCTTTTGAAAACCCACCCTCAGCATCATCTGTCCTACTGTCACAAGTTGTAAAGAAATGGTTCAAGAACTGCAACTTATTTAATATCAGCCTACAGGCATACGCGTATTTTCGCAGTGAGCAGATAATTCATATTCATGTTCTTTGGGTATACCCCATATCAAAAGGCCAATGACCATTTCTCACTAATAGCTTGCACGTATCTGCTGTAGTATGATTTACAGCAGATCTCTGTTTAAAAAGAATGTTTAAAAACATTTTTAGAATCTCCAGAGTTTTGACCAATTTGTATATCAAAACCCCATTCTCAGCTATAAATCCACATTTTTCAGATTAATATCAAACTATCAAAAGAACAAAACACTTGAGAAATGATCAGCTCATATCTGTATGGGAAGATGACTACTGAAAGCTCATTACTAAACCAAATGCTACTATTAGAGAAAACAAACAAGTTTTCACATTCGTAGGACCTGAAAAACTTGTATGCCTGAAAACTTAAGTGTTTTCTCACTTCATCAACTGCTCTAATAACAAAAAGGCTACTTCTCTCTACAAACTTTGCTTATATCCTTAAGACCATCATCCTACAAGATTTCCTTTTATTATTACTTATGGGAGTCAGAGTGGGCCAAAAAACTTTTTGATCCTGAAAGATAAGATACAAAAATTCCAATTGCTTGGACAACACTTTTACAGGAAGAGTTGCGTTACATTACAGCACAGTACAGCACAAGACTGCACTCTCCTATCAAAGGGGATAATCGCAGCTTGCAGACCTTGTCAAGCTAACTGATGCACAGGTATCATGCCCCTCTCTGCTGTTTTGCACACAGTGTTGATGCTTCTCAAATGCTACCACTGCACAAATGACCAGCCTGCAGCGCTCGAGCAGGACAAGTGCAGCTCCTTCTGCTCTCTCTCTTCTCCCTGTCCGTTACCTCTTGCCGCATGTGCTATGGCTATCCCAACACAACTCATTTATTAAGACCAGAAATTCCTAAATGAAGCAAGTATTGTAAAATTGCCTTCTCAAGTAAGCAAAGAAAAATTAAGAATGCCTGCACTCTTCAGCTTGGTTAAAAAGGGGATTCAGAGGAGATATAACGTATTATAACATAAGGAACACCACGAAGACGAGGTACAGCCAACTACCTGTTCACTGAATTCCAATGTAAGAACTATGAGGCATCAAATGAAAGACCTCAAGGCACATTCAAAACACAAGCAGGCAAGTCTTTATGCAACATAATTAAACTGGTATTTTTTGCCCTAGGATGATGCAAATGCTAGAAGTTTATCCAGCTGCAATAAATTGGATAGACTGATAAAAAAAAATCATTTACAGTAAACTGAAAAGAAATGGAAAAGAGTCTATTATGTGCTTGCCTGTTCTTATGCTGTTCTGAAGCTTCTGCTTTTGACTGTACTCAGTACATCTGTGTGTGCTGGGTCTTCAGCCTGTTCCAGCACGGCTACCCTTAAGAGTTCAGAACTGCCATTTTAACAGTAGCATTAACAGGTAACCCAATCTAAGTTGGCAGAAGTAAATTCAGAAAACATTCCCTCTGTTTGGGAAAAAAAAAAAAAAAAAAAGCTTCTTCACACTTAATGCAAACTGTCAAAATGCCTTAAGTCCATTCATGATAAAAGTAATAGCAAGTAATAAAGAAAGATTGCCCAACTTCTGCTATACCCGATATCTTACCAGAGACAAAGCTACTCTGGATATAAGTACAGAAATAGGATTATTTCTCCTAAAAGAAGTCTGTGTATTGCTAAAAGCTAGTTTGCTGGTTGAAGCAAAGCACTTCATAGTTTGCAAAATGGGCTAGATAAGATATACAGTTGTTTCCGTCATGCAGAAGATGCAAGACGAAAAGAGACTCAACTTAGATCAGGAACCTGAAATGCTCTTAGATCCTGAAGCTCACTAAAACATTCAACAAAAAAAAGGTACATCAGTACGGGTTAGCCCAGACAGCACCAACATGATTTCCCAACTGCCAGTAGAAGGCAAGAGCTCACCAACCTCACTTTTCACAACAAAGGACAGTAGTAGCCCACTTCCTTTATCACCCTCAAAACAAACTCAAGTACAGTTTTACTACAAACCTCTGAAGGACAATTGTATTTTTTGAACCACAAATCCACTCTGATTCCATCAGGGACCCTTCATCCTGCCAAGATGTCTTTAAGAGTCCATCAAGAAAGTTCAGATGGTGGCTGGTTACCAGCAGCATTCCTCAGCTGTCAGTACTGGGGACAATACTACTCAATATCTTGATTGCATCTTCTAATTTGGTGCAATCCATGAACTTGCTGAGGTTGCATTCCGTATTCTTTCAGATCATGAATAAATGTGCTAGAGAGTAGAAATGCTACTCTGAAGGATTCCTACGAACTAAATAAATAGTCTGATGGAAACCTCATAAAGTTCAAACACAAATATAAAACTCTACCCTACTCAACAGAGCAGGCTGTGTGCTAACTACCTAGAAAGCAGCTTTCAAAAAAAATAAAATGCTGGTGGAAAATAAATTTAATATGAATCAGCAGTGAAGAAGGTCAATACTAGCCTATATTATCAAGACTGTACAGGAGGTCAGTGGAAGCGATTCTTCCCTTCTGCTTGGAACAATGGATGTTCCTAACAATATTTTTCCATGTAAAAATCTATTTGGGTAAAATGTATCCCAAAAGAATGATAGTTTCATAATCAGATGCTTTGCCAGGAGGTAGAAAATACAAGGTAGCTGCAAAGTTCTTAAAAGTTCATGGAAAGATCATTTTGCACTTAGATACTTCAAATGGGAGTTCAGCAAGGAATGGTAACAGCAGATCTAGCACAGAAAGAGAAAGCTTACTTTCAAGAGAACATGAAGAATTCACATGGATATGATTTAGGATATACCGTCTGATACAAGAGTGACACTCATTTATTTCCCCTTCTTTTTGTGTGTGTGGGGAGGGGGGCAAGGGGGAAGAAGGGAGAGAAATTCAAAAGATGTCTTGAGCAATGATAGGTTATCTTCCATAAAAATATAATCTTCATTAATACTTTATAACTAGACACTTTTTATTTCATTTCTGCGCAGCAACAAATTTTAGGTACATGTCACTTTCTCTCCCAATCATTCAACATAACATGGTATTTGAGCTCCTGGCATTTCCGGTCAGCTGACAAACTCTATTCCATCTCTTAACAACTACGGAGTTTTCTTTAACATTCTGAAAGAAATCCATAGCCACTGGTTATGAAATGTGAAAGAAAACACCACCAGAAAATCCCAAACATTTGCCTGGTCCTGTCACATTCAGAAGAACAGGTGCAAGACAGACATCCATTAAATTACTACCAGCATTTTTAAATGTATGAATAAATACATGGGGAAAGTGACATTTTAAAATCTAAAGCAAAAATGGATTTGATTCCCTGAAACAAGGAGATTTTTACAAGACTCAAAAAGAAGCCATTACTGCACAAGTTGTTCGCAGGTGTTTGTGATGTTAAGACGCTGTGGCCACAAGGCTCCACACTCCTCAACAGTAACTTGAGCTTTATTTCTTTTTAAAACAAATCATGAAGTATTGACATCAAAGTCTAGCTTGACAACTGCTATTACCTTGCACTGGAAGTCCCTCCAAAATTGATTACCTACATGAACATTCAAAAGTCTTTTCCATACCTCATTAATCTAACTTCTATAGAAATCAGTATTTACCTGTCATTCTTGTCTCACTAATCAAGATATTATCTTCCTACTATTTTTGAATACCTTGTTTCCTCTTATCAACCAGCTCCATACTATTTAATAGTTATGTTTCTCAAACTTACCAGAAAATTTTGATATCAAAAACACGTGCAAGATTATACTCAAACACTTTTCACCCAAATCTCTATCTAGCACTTCAAATTCATCTCACCTACTTCTGTTCAGACATAAAGAAGAAAGATCTTCCTCTTGCTCCTTTTTGAAATCTGCCATTTTGACCTTTCCAAACAGGATCACATGTTCCAGAAGTCAGCAGGTCACAAGAACTGAAGAAAAGGGGAGGGAACCATGTAAGAATAAGCTCAAAAAGCTATCAGGAAGAAACAGCCAAAGCTGTCACGAACAGCAGTGAAGATCACTTCATAACTGTAAAAGGTAAACAGGTAGTTTAGAAAATAGCAATAAAAATACCAGATGGATGAGACTGATCAGAGGAGTTCTGAAGAAAGCTGTATCTCTTTAAAAGACATAAACTGGCAGAGGAAACAAGAGATGTCCCTCACTGAGAAAGAGCAGGAAATTTTTTAGGGTAGTTTGCAACCGGGAATGTGCAAAGGGAAAAATTAGATTGAGCAGCAGGGTATGTTTTTAAACAGTATTTCTTACACTAATTTCTCAAACAAAAAACTAGAAAATTTGATCACTTGAACAATGTTCTGCAGAACAGACTACAGAGCTATATAAAAATGCTACAACTTGCAAGTGATAAGAAAAATTCTACCTAACCCATGAGTATAGATTCCACAAATCAAAATCCCAGACTGAGGATTTGGTATCTAGTAGTAGGTTCAAAACCACGTTCCCTGCTAAACATCTCATTCAACATCATCGCCCAACTCTCTCATCTTCCATGTTACTCTAATTGAATGTCTTAAATAATTCACAGTTAATAAAGTACCCAGCAAATCAGTATAAATGGTTAAATAAACTTCTAATAGCATACTAGTCAGTTCAGGGAGCAGAAACAACAATAACCTACTGACAATTAATGTTGCCACACTCAACTTTTATGTTCACCTACTTCAGGGACAGGAAATTGCCTACTGCTGTCACAAAGCGGAAAACGTTCCACGTATTTGCAAATACAAGACAAACTAAATTGCTTCAATGAACTTAAAGACAGAATTTGGACTAGGACACACTAAGATTCATTTCCTCCTTCCATTAAAAAATGTAAAATAAAACATAAATAAATAAATTTCTCTGTCTGTATTCCTAATCATATAAATTTCCAATATTTATGGCAAGGACTATATGGGATGTTCATATTTGCTCCATTACTTTCTCATCTTCTGTTGAATCGCTGTTCCAAACAAACAAAAAAGCTGCAAAACTCTAAAGTATCATTCCTAATGGAAAGACTGCTTAGATCTCCAAAGTTTGCATGATATAATTTTTTTTGGTTTATGTTACTTTCTCACTCAAGTAACAGAGTTCTGCGTTTTAAAACAACACCAACTAAGAGGCAAAATCTCCACAAAATTCAGAAGCATTTCAGTTTTCTTATTTAACACACAACAGCATGTTAAAGTGATTTTAATGATAAAGCACTCTCACGTTAACACAGAGGTGATATACACAGGCAGAAGGCTCCAGTCAGAATAATATTTTTAAGGTAGCATTGCTGGGGTAACTCCCTGATAGGTCCCATCCTTTCCTCTTAACATGATTTCTAGCCACTTACTTCTCATCTACAATTAGCAGAGCTAGTGAGAGCTGCACTGGAAAACTAACAACCTTTTCTATTTCTTGCTAGTTAGGTTTCAGACAGAAACATTCCTTATTCAGGCTCACTGCATCAAATCTCATCCTAGCTCAAGAAAAGCAGTGCAAAAGAACAGACAGAGAAGGGGCTAGTCAGCTTCTTCCCATGTTGTCTTCTGCTTTCTTAGCAATCGGTTGGACCACAGCTGAAGTGAGTGTAAAGCCATTCAATTTCAAAACAAAGATAAATTTACTAGTCTAGTGTCTGCCTCAAAGATGCCCTAATACCCAGAAGGAAAAAATCACCCTAACACAGAATACAGAAGAGTTAGGAGATCTGAAAGAGAAAAGGTACAGACCACCACACTGCTTCTGGAAAAAAAAAAATCCTTGAGCACTGTCAAGGTCAGAATATTCTGCATTTTTAAAGCAACTCAGAGTCCTGCCATGAAGTAGTGAGAGGGTGTTAGGAACAAGTACTACTCATCAGAATTGCCTGCTGTAGTGTTACAGAGGGGAAAAAAGTAACGTACGCATTGTAATGTGACATGTAATGTGTAGAATACAAAAGTAACCTATATAGCACTATCACACATAGTGCTGCTCTTAGATGCACCAGTCAACACACACCTAAGATTGGTGCTGCCTGAAAACACCAAGAACTGTACACAGCTGTCCTTAACATTACTCAGTAAAGAACTACTAACGTGAACTCACTTACCACTGGAAGGACTAGGAGACTTAGCAGCTGCCTTCTCCTGTGGCTGCATCTGCTCTTCCTGCTCCAAATTCCTTGTCATAACAGTATCTGTTGTACTCTTTGGCACCTGATTCTCTTCCCGAGTCACCAGCATATTAGCCCCTTTCTCCTGACATGCTGGCCAATTCATTATTTGGCCTAATTCTGAACTGCCAGGATGGTTTTTAGCAGAGCTAGTGCCACAAAGTGCCACTTCTGATGAAACGTCAATCTTTAATTTGGGAAGCAAATCACTGCGCTGTTCCAATAACTCTCCTACAGAAGGTGGAGATAAAACTTTACTGAGGTTTGGTATGTCTTCTGAAACACTCCTAAAGGACAGTTTATCCATGTTTGTCACCTCTGTATTGCCCAAAACGCAAACTTTTAAAGCGTTTTTTCCCCAGCTTTCTGGTCCAGCCTTTTCTAATTCCTGGGTCTGATCTGACAAGTTCTTGATGTTTTTACAAGAACCATCAGCCAGTTCCACTTCCATATCTTCATGACACTGTACTTTATTTTCAAGAATAAGTTTCTGAGTATCAGTTATGTTGATAAGAGACCCATCTTCATTTGCTTGCTTCATTTCCACCCGAAGCTTTTCTCGTTCTTCACACTGAGTCTCGGGAACTGCCTCAGGTTCAGAATTTTCCTCCAATGGATTATCATCAGACTGTGCTTCTTTACCCAAAGTACACGACAAAATCTCAGGCTGGTCAGACAGATCTGCAGCAGCTTGACTTCTGGAATTGCACTCATGATCACTGTCATATGTAGGGACTAATGACCCTTCATTTGCTATGCCCTCAGCAATTAACATTACAGGCTTTCTTGTGGCCTGGACATTCTCCTTTTTTGCTTTTTCACAGTCCTGAGAGAGAGTTTGGTGTCCTGCGGCCAGTCTCAGCTGTACACTGTCATTCTTCATGGAACCGAGACTCAAGCCAGTGGCCTTGCACTCGGAAACCGTCTCTATCTGTGTAGTTTCACTATCTCGGCCAGTTTCCAAAGAGCCTGAAATGCCTTCTGCATTTGTGGGCTGGCTACATTCACTGACAGAAAGCATTAGCTTACAGGTATCAGAAGGCTGTGAAAAAAAGTCCCCTGTGGGCATCTTTGATAAAGCATCTGTGGGTCCAGACAGCTCTCCAGGCAAGCATGAATGGGGCAAAACAGCAGCTTTATCTTCTCCCTTATTCCTCTCCTCTGGACTCTGAGTTGGAATAAAGATATCCTAAAATGAAAGAAAAAAAAAAAAGGGAAATAAGCAGAGTACCGTGAACTACCTTCTGCTGGAAAGGTTATGTACCTCATCAAGCAAAAAGGTGCCCATAGTAGGGTTGCTGTTAGGCACAGAACATGATGCTGGATTACAGAACACAAGTTCAGCATAAAACTAGTAAGAACATGGGTTACAACCACCACCACGTTGTTGAGATATCGATGATCATCCATTATTTCTTAGCACCTTGGGCAGAATCAGAAATGATCCTTGGCTAGTCCCTCCAGTTACCATAAAGGATGGGAGACAAGTATTGCAATTCTGTTGCTGTTATCAGTTCAATAACCATGGATTCCATAAAGACTCTTTGGAAGATCTATTCATTATATTAGCATGAAAGCCACTTCTAGCTAAGCAGAAGAGCTTATTTGCTTCTACTACTGCAGTCTTCAATAAAAACTTTACTCTCAGCCTTGGATTAATGAACTTTGTTATTTTCAGCTCCAATGTCACTACCTGTTCAATATGTTTGAATAGTAATCAAGAAGCACAAAAGAAACAACAGCTAAAATGAGAAGAAAGTTAGAAGAAGTTAGAAGAAAAATACATTAAGTTAATTCCTTTTATTTCAAAACAGCTTCACTTTCTCTGTGACAAATGATGCTAAGGTCTGCTGTTGTAAACGTCTAATTTACAACACACTTTGAGACACAGTATGCCTATCAGTATCTGAAAACAATAGTCTTTCAAAGAAACAAAGAGCACGAAAAAAATACCATAGATCAAAAGGCAACAGATCCTAGTTGAATAATGCATTCTGCTCTCTTATATTGGTCTGCACCCTCTAGGAATAAGCTGCTACATGCAGAAGAGTATGAAACTTATGAAAAATAAGTATGAAAAATATTTACAAAATTACATCCAAAAAAGTATGAAAAAGTATTTACATGAACCCTCACATGGGAGAACTCTGGTTGTGATGGTATAGGCAAAGATCCAGGAAAGAAGGCTGGGGCGCTCTGGGACACTGGAGTTGAAGCCTGCAGCAGGACAGGAGGTTCTGGTACGATACGTGCGGTGCTGATCTCCATTAGCACATCTGCTCCCTGCTTCTCCTGTATCAAGTTTTTTCCTTCAGTTGGGAGCGATATATTCATCTGTTCTTCTAGTTTGAAAGAGCAGAAAATAGATTTCTGGCAGATTCCTAAGTAATACTTACAGTTTCCATCATTCTATTAAAAGATTTTGTCTTTAGTGGCTCATATAACTTCTTGATACTTAAACTGGTGAACCTGCAATCTTCACTCCAGGTGAATCCTTTTGGAAAGAATCAACACAAATATCTATATCCTTAATTTCAGGCTGGGATGTAAAAAAAAAAAAAAAAAAATCTGTAACCAATTTGTTACAGAAGTCCTAGACCTTCTAACATTAGAAAAAGGGATCTGAGATTTACTTGAGGTTAATTGATCTAAGATCCGTTTTATTTTTCTTTTGCTGCTCCTATTGAAACATAGACAAATTCAGAACTAAAAAACTAACTGGCAAAACAAATGTTCTAAAGGTACTTTGCATTTTGTGCAGTGAACAGGACAGGAATCTCATAGGAAGGAATAGTGATTTTTTGTCACACTGGAGGTTTGAATGGCTATGTTGGACAGTGGAGCACCAGAGAGAAAATGTACAAGAGCCAAAGTACGCTACAGAGCAATCCCTCTTTTGACACAGCCTTCTAGAAGATACACATAATACACGAACATTTTTTTTTAATATTGCATAAGGCATCTAAGTTAAAGAAAAGAATTGTTACAATGCAGTTCTCTGTTCCTATTATTACCCTAATAATATGTATTTAATAAAAATATCGCTTGTAGCAAGAATGACTTGCCTCTAAATAAACAGGACAATTGCAAGCAGTCCTGTATCTGATACAGAGTATATCTACCACCTTTCACCCACAAGAACTAGACAACAGTACCTAATTAATTATGATAGCTATGTAAGAAATATCACTAGCATACCACGACCTGGGTCACAAATACCCCTCTTCCCACAGCTACCTCTTTAAGTACTCTCAACAATACTTTATTTCTTAAAATATATGCTAAGCAGGGTTTGGAAAAACAAAACAAAACAAAAAAGACTACATATTCAGACTGAACCAAGTGTATAGAAAAAAAAACACCACAGACAGTTTCACTGTATGCAGACAGTTTTACCTTTTGCTTCCTCCTGCTCAGTAGGACTGCTGGGGACAAGAGTGTGGGTTTCCAAGGCATCAGGAGAAGGAACAACTAGGCCTGAAGAACCACTATGGATCCCAGGAAAAGAACACAGAAAAGGAAAAACATATAGCAGCAAAAAGTTGTTAACTTCTCCCCAAACAAAGCTCCAGTTTATCACAAGTACATTCACATAGAGTGTCAGATGTTTGCTAGCAAAAGACCTGACATGGTTATTTACCACAATAGCACTGTTAATTCCATTGCAAAATAACAGTGCAAATTTTAAATATTTTTGCTTAAACTTTGCTTTAAATATGTTTGCTTAAACTGAAACAAAGTAAGTTCTTTTATATGGTCAATTATGACATGCCAGTAAAACGGAGGGGTAGGGGCAGCATCTTCTTAGACAACTTTGTGCTTTTGCAAATAGACTGAGTACACATTAAAAGAACCAACATCCTCAGCCTAAATCCCTAAAAGATCAGAAAGTTAGCAGAGAACACCAACAGCCCAACTTCCTGGGAAAATGTGCCTGCAGATGTCAATAAGAAGCCATGAAGAAGAAACAAGTGAGTCAAATTAGGGTATTTTATGGCCAATAACAACAACAAGCACATAAACAAGCATACTACCACCACCAGTAAACATATAAACAAATAAACATTTTCAGATGTTTTGAGAGGCTGTCTTTCAAGTACCCAATCCATTAAACTTTTGGCTAAGTTAGCACATGATCTGGTTATCGCTACACCCAGTCCTATTGTTCTGACAGCACCTCCTTGCTCTCCACCTTAGAGAGAGTGAAATAAAACTTTCCTCCTCAAAAAAAAAAACCAAAGAAAAATAAAATCACCTCCAAAGTATAACAGAGATTATAGCATCATTCACTGTATTAGAAATACAGTGGTCATTTAAATAACATGGGCTTCCTCCCCTTGTATACAATCTCCTCTCAAATAAGTCTTCTCTGTGAAATAAATCTGCTTCTTTACACTAAAATCTTCCTTGCTTAGCTGGCCATAAACTAATGTGATTCAGGAAATATGGACTAGTTACAGCTTTTTGACAAAAGATGCTTGGAATCCAGAAAGCTAGTGCAAGCCAAACATTCTTTACTCTGGAGACTTAGACAAGAGATGTGAAAAACTCTCTCAATCTCTAATACTACCAAAATAAAGCAAATGTGAAATTCTCGTTCAAACTGTGTGAATGGAAGTTTAAGAACTTTTAACTTGGTGGCTATTCCAAACTGCAAGGTGCAAACATGAACGGGCGGAGATCAAGCTGTGCAGTTTGCAGGAGCAAAGGGGAAGAGACAGCATCAATCCCTGAATAAATAAGATAGTGGAAATGGTACAGGAACTACCAAAATACACATTGGGGTCTCTGCTTACTTGGAGTGACTCTCTGGCATAAGGGATCCCTGTCCAGAGAGCTGTAGGAGGCACAGACTACGAGCAGGGGTGCATGCTAGAGATCTTCCCTCTTCCACCTTGGTTATGACACAGCCACTCTCAGAAGCTATTTTAAATGAAAGGAAAGTGGATCAGAAAATTATGATATTCACAAAGTTACTCCTCAGGTAGAAAAGAATGGGGCTACTTTTCCACATGGAGCTGGAAAAAGCTGCCCCCTGAACTTACGATACACTTACGATTAAAAAGGTACATTTGTAGCTGTAATATGGATTTTTTTAATAAGGTCAGATGTGTTTTACAAGAAAAAACATCAACGGCTCTACAATCAACTCAACTGATCCAGCAAAAGAATACAAATACAGGCAAGACTCTTACGAGCAAAGACGCATTGCAAGGACCACTGTCTCAGTTTGAATAAGACATTTAACCCTCTGGCTACAGAGCATTCACATGCAAGATCATACTGCTGCACAAATTAAAAATAAACAAAAAAAAGTGCAATTTCATTTAACTCATGTTTTGTAGACTGACTGACCTGCTTTTCAAATTTTAAGTTTTCAAAAAGACGTATTTTCTAAACCTTTCACCATTAAGATATTTTTAAAGAACCCCTTTCTACTTGTCGATATCAAAAGCAGGCAGAAGGAAGCAAAACACAAACCTGAAACTGCAGTAAGATTCTGGTTGCAGGATCCTGCAGGATTCCTAACAGGAATGCCAATTCAGATGACTACGATGGAATGCTTTGCCCAAGTTAATTATCATAATTAAGCCTACAGTATTTATCCATGCTTTAGATAGTGCTGATTCTTGTGGTGCACAATTATTACCAGTTTCAGAAGTGGAAAACAGGTTTATCTTTGTTCTTCAACAGACACAGGAAAAAAAAAAAAAACTAACACACCAATCTTGCTTTACTAACAAGAAGTGCCATCTAGCACTGTTTATGTGAAAAAAAAATCAGAGTATTGTACATATCCTAAGATTAAATTCTATTCATACTAGAAGATCAAATAGGAATAGTTATGATCTCTGGGATAGACATTTTAACTGTTTGTCTATTGTTACCTGTTGCATCATCGTCAGGAAACATCTCTTCCTGAGTTGACAAGATCTCCAACTCCTCATGACTGCAGCCAGGGGATTTCTCAGTTTTAAGCAGATCAGAGACATGCATTTGTTTCCTGGTACCCTCTGCTCCTTCCTTCAGAGTTCTGGGAAAGTAAGATACACTCACTGATCTGAGAAATTCAAGGTATCAAATAGTATCACAAAATTGTAAAGAAAAATTATCAGCATAGATGTAATCTATTCACTTGTTTGAACATAGCATAGTAAGAAAAGCAGGGGGTTGAGGAAGAACAGATTCCATCATTTCATAAAAAAAAAAAGTTCATCCTGGACTATTTAGATTTTCAAAGTTGTTTTGAAAGTTTTCTAGAAACTTTCTAGAAGTTATCTAGAAGTTTTCCAGATTGTTATAGTGACTTCTTTTCAATGTGAAATCTAAGAATTGTTTCATCTCATTTTAAAAACTATTTTGTGACAAAGTATGACAATGAGATGAACTAAAAATTTCACACCTGAAAAAGTAATTAGAATTATAAACTATAAACCTTATGAGAGCAAGTACTTGGCACTGTCCAGCACATAGGTCCATACATCAGAATCAACAGTCCTGGGTTTCTCCTCAAACCCTCTATACTGCAGTGATTGAGGTTTTGGCATAGCTTATACTTAAAGTTTTAGTTTAAGTTGATTTGCTTACGTATATTTAGATTTCTAAACTTTTAGAAATTAGTATATTTTCCTATAGTCCAATGCCACCACAATTAAAAAAAAATCTTTTTGATATTTTTAGCTCTGTAACAGGATGAAAGCAGTGCTCCTCCATCAGTATTGCTGCATCAACCCCTTTAGCATGTTTTCTGCAGAACTCTCTCACCAGTATGTCACATTTCTATTCACTTTTCTCATTTGCTCTGAAGCCTGACCTCTTCTACTCCTAAAAATCTAGTAATAAATCACACACACACACAAATTTCAGCAAGAGATCTATCTACTGAGAAGGTGGACAGGTGGACTGCTTTACCCTTTAGACTCCCCTGTCTGGCACTCCAGGGCAGGATGTGATTCTCTGCTGGAAACAGTTTCACTGCTACCCACATTCAGTTCTAGCAAGACAAAGAAAAAAAATATTGTCACCAAAATCATCTGGATTACTCTGCAGTCAGAAACATGTGGAGTTCTGTAAATTTCACAAATCTCAAGTCAAGTTTTAACAATTAAAAAAATAGCATCAGCAGGAAAAAAAAAGGAAAAAAAAAGACAAAGTGGATGTTTTGGTAACAAATTAGGAAAAGGCTATAATAAACAATGACATCACTCGGACAAGAAGAAAACAAGCAAAAGAGAAGGTTCAAACGAACGGGAAGGCAGAAAGCATTACAACTACCAGTGTCCTACGAACTCATTTTTACAAACTGCGAATCCTGCCCCTCCTGACAAAGGAACACAACATCCACAAGTCAAAGAAAGCTGGGAAGTGACGGAGCAACAAAAGTGTTTCCAAGCTCATTTCTACCTACCATCTTTAGTATCATTCTTCACAAGTTTTAAAGAAGCGTCAGCATCTCCTTCACTGGATGCAAGGTCACTCTCAAAGTCCTGGCTCTGCGAGAGCTCTAGAGCGCCAAACTGCAACTGTGACGTGCCCACATCTAAAGTAAAATATCCTTAACTAGTATACATATGAAAGTTTCTCCAAAAGTCATTTGTCACTTTGCACAGACTCAAGATATGCTTAAAACAAAACAAAACAAAAACCACTATCACAGCAACTTATGAAACCCTGAACAAGACAGGCTCTCTTCCCAGCCTGCCTGTAGAGGCCCAGAGGCCCCTCGTTACACGAGATCTGAAGGGGAGAGTTACCTTCCACCCAGGGCGAGGCAGCGCGCTCCCCGGCGTCACCTTCCTCCCCCGCTCCGGGGCCTCCCAGGACGCTGCAAGAGAGTCACCGTCGCTGCCCGGCCCCGGGCCGCCCCCCGCGCCAGGCGGGCCCGGCGGCTCCCGAGCCCCGCCAGCCCGGGCGGCCCCGCCACGCACCTGCTCTCCCCGCCAGGCGGCGGCGGCTCCTCCTCGGCGACGCGGCGGCGCGGCCCGGCGGCCTCCGCGCGGGCAGGAGCCGCCATGAGCTCTGCAATCAGAGCGCGTCAGCGCGGCGGCGCCCCACGCCCGCCCGCCCGCCCGCCCGCCCCGCTCTTACCTGCGCCCGACGCCCGCTGCGCGCCCCCGCCTGCGCGGCTCCCGCCGCCACCACGCACGAGCTCCTGCAAGAGAGGGCCGCGCCGCATGAGGCGAGGCAGGGCCGCGCCGCGCCCGCGGACTGCTCGCCGCCAGCACCCACCAGCACGGGGCTCGGGCAGCGCCGCGCCGGGAGCTGACGGGGCGGCGGGGCAAGGCAGCCCTGGCCCGCGCTCTCAGGCTGCGAGTCCTCCACGATGAGGCGCGGAGTGCCCGGCTGCGAAAAGCCGGGCTCCCACTGGCTGTCGCCGGGCTCCATGCGCCTCCGCCGCCGGCCTAGGCTGCGAGGCCGGGCGCGCCGCCCGCGGCCGCCATGTCGCGGCGCGGATTGGCGGGGCCGCGGCGGGGCGGGCCGGGCGGGGCTGATCCTGCCCCGCGCCGCGTTCAGCGGGGGACGAGACGCGCCCCCGAGAACTTTGCCTGCCAGTCTTAACAAACTGACTGAAATCTTTTGCAACTCCTCTTTGTGTTTTGTCACGAGAACTCAGTATATTTGTTTTAAAGGCTGCTGTAGAATTTAAACCCCAGAAGACTCTAAAATAATGCCTGGTGTGGAAAAAACAATATTACTGAAAGTCACAGGCAAAAGGCTATACCTAAGGAACACTTGTGTGCAACAAATAGTGTGTTATAATAAATGCCTTCAAATAGAATAAAGTCGCTGGGAAATAATTTACTTTCCATATTCAGAGTATAGAGGACATTTGCAGATATGTTTAGATTAAGTAAGAAAGAAGATAGAAATAAGTGAAAGACATCAAATAAATAAGAGTAAGGATAACAAAACTGAAGACTATGCAGTCTCTAACATTTAACGTTTTTATTAATGGTAACACATAGGTCTAACTGACCTTGGTATGAAATAGGAGGTTGGACTAGATCATCTCCAAGTCCCCCGGGCTGTTTTACTATGATTCAATGTATTTGTATGAACCAGGAAGGCAGAAAATGTGTAGTTCAGGTTGTCAAGTTAGTAAGCATCAAATCCAAGTGCAGCCACAGTTTTTGTGCATTTAATCTAAAATCTTTTTTTTTTCTATGAAGGTTTTCTTTCCATCTCTGTTTATGGTATGAAAGAAACAGCATGTTTTACTTATATAAATTTTTCATCTAAATATCCCTCCTCCCTTTGCAAAGGGTTGTTTTTTCTAAGGCATAAAACAAATTACAGATAGGGCATTAAACCAACTTTGTAACACAATTTAGGCCAACCTTATCTAAGAAAAAAAAGATAAAAGCAAAATTAATCTTTGCAGATGTTCCCTCCAAATGAAACACGCCTAGCACCAGACTCTCGATGAATGGAGGTATAAGGGCTGTCTGATTTTTCAAATTTGTAGCATTTTCTCTGAAGTCTTGTGTTTTGTGAAGTGTGCAAGAGAGTGAAATTTCAATTTATTTGGTTCTGAACAACCCTTTCTAATGTAGCCTAATATTAGGATGGGCAGTTGGGAATCAGGACTCCCAGCAATCATCCTCATTTCTTCATCCCCCATTTCCTGTGTCTTGGCACAGCCCCGGGACCTGTCTTTGAAATGAGAACTCAGTATACAGGCTAATGCTCATGTAAACGGCACCAAATTCAGGATTTGATTTCGAGTTGGAATTATATACCTGAACAGGAGTAGGGTTATGGAGTAGGTCTTTGGAAATCTAGGTTTATGTATTTTGTTATTTTAATTTAACTTTTGTTATTTCCACGGAAGGCAAAGCCACAGCAGCCTGGTTGATTTCCGTGTCAACAGCCTTCTGCTCCTGCCGCCAAAGCAATGAACTCCGCAGAGCACTGAGCAAGCCCGGGCCGGTGAGTCCGGCGGCAGCCCAGGTGCCCAGCGCGCGGCTGCCCGGAGACCGTTATAAATGCAACATCTGGCAATGTGAAACGCCAACTTGTCACTACGGCTCTCGCAGCGGCGCCGAGGCAGCGCGGAGCAGTGCGAGCACCGCGAGGCGCCCTCGCCCCGGCGCAGGCCCCGCGGGCCCCTGCTGGCGGCCCCGGAGCCCCCAGGCACGGCCGCAGCAGCGCCCCAAGGCCGTGGCCGGGACGGGGCCGCTGCCGCTGCCGCTGCCGGCGGCGGCCTCAGGGCCTCTCCTGCGCGGCGCCTCGCATTGCGGGCCAGGGCCTCGCCTGGGCCCATTGCTCCCGCCGGCCCCGCCACCCCCTCGGGTG
>JAUBNY010000471.1:87838-226409 GCA_032275445.1 Crypturellus soui | reverse complement strand
GGGGGTTGGACTAGATGACCTCTAGAGGTCCCTTCCAACCTTAGGCATTCTATGATTCTATGATTCTATGATTCTCCATTGTCTTTCTCTGTCTCCATTCCTTTCCTTTTCCTAGATATTCTACGTAAATATCTCCTTTCCTTATTTCATTTGCTCCTATCTGCTCAGAAGTAATTGGTAACTTCTTTCAAAAACAAAATGCCCCAAAATTAGCAATATACTAAAAATATAACAATGCTGGAATCTTTTTATGTCCTAATAACTTAAATGTCACTTACTCATGAACCACTTTGAACATAAACTACCATTTTAAATATTTCAGTTGCTACAGTATCAAAAAACATTCATTAGTTAAAGATTGAATACACTAGCAAGAAAGAACAACAATAAGTGAATTAGCAGGTATGCAGGTTGGTGTCCAAAATCATTGTGTGATCTCCATACTGCTGGAGTTGTTCTTCCTTAAGAAAATAAATGTATGGTTTAAAAATATTTTAAAGGCTTATTTTAAGCTAAAAATGAAGAATAAAGTATGAAGAAATACCACATTAGGATGTCATCCTTAAGCTCTGAATTTAGAGGAATAAAATTATGTATGAAGCTAGCATTATAAAGAACTACATAGGCAGTAAATTGTCATGTTCCTTCATTCACTGTTCTGTCGCTGACCATTCCAAGTGTAATCCTAATAGTCTAGAATTATTTCACTTTAATATCTTGGTTGCCTCCTCTATTTGGCAAATAGCGTTTTTATACAACAATAACTCAAGTTAAGCAACTTGATCTGTGATTCAGAAAACAAAATCTGCAAGCAAAACTAAGCATGGGATTAAATCTAGGCTTTGACGCTAGAAATTGAAGTAAATTCTCATCAGTATCATCTAAATTGTTCACATTTGTCTCTACATATGGCAATATATATGTTCTCTGTACAGAAGACCCAATGGTAATTTGTCATTGGAAATCTCTGACTTGGCTTAAAGAAATTTCAGCTTGGATCAGTTATCAGCTGTTGTAAAAGGTCATGTTGTAGCTTACAGACAACTGAAAGGATTACTCCTAATTATTTTTTTTGTACCTCAGAGTGAAATATTTCCCTAGATATCAAATACCATGAAATTGGATTTATTTCAATGGGCAGTTGCCCATTTGTCTTTCCTGAATTTACTGTCTACAGTGATTTATTTCACTGTATATTCCTTCCAAGATTAATTATATGTAGAAAATCCAATATTAATTACATTAAGAAAATAGCTAATTACTATTCAGTTTTTATTCATTTTCCATTACATACTGATATTTTTATCAGAATATATACAGAACATACACACTAGCATCAGTTACACTCAGAAATATACAGAACATACACACTAGCATCAGTTGATTCCCATAAATATTTTGAGAGTTTCATTAAGTTCATGAGTTTCATTAAGGAACTCATGAACTAATAATAATACCTTAAATTTTCCTATGTCTTGCCAAAATTTATGCTGCAAAATTTTAGGAATGATGTTTTCAATGAGATTAGGATTTCTTTGTTGTTCTTGTTCTAAAATCAGGCTAGGAAGCACAGGAAACCTAAAAGAGAATAAAATTCCTTGCCTGAGGTTGACATTGTTTTTCTGTGTAAAGGGGTAGGTAAATTCTAAATCTAGCCAGATACCTATTCCTTTCACAGGGAATAAGTGTGTTAATTTGCTGTTCTGTATGCTGTTTTTATATTTATCATTAATTCCATGCAAAACATTTTTCATTTTTCAGTATCTCATGCCTCCAGTTCCTACAAATACTTAGATTTTTTCCTAGTATTTTTGCCCCACATTGCCATGTTTATTCTAAGACAGAATTACTAGCATTTCACATCATCTTCCAATACATTTGTAAATTAATCTGCAGTTCTATTCTATTTTGAATGTTCAGCTTCCTCATATGCTCCTGGGACTGAATCCTGTGAATCATTTCTATTTGTTACAGTCTCTCCCTAACAGACCCTATTTTTAAGGTTCTTAACCTCTTTTGAATACTTTAAGTTATGCTTTATATATCACCAGTTCTACAAAAAAAAATGCTTCTATTCTCTTCACTTCAATACTCTCTGAAATGTCTGGATACATTGTATGGAAGAGACAAAAAAACCTGGATATTATATAACTTTGTGAGACTGGATGTAAACGATTTATTGCCCTATGAATGCAAGGTCGTCCAGGGAGTATCACGAATAATGGAGGTGTCCCTGAGCCACCTGATTTTACACTTGAATTTTGAGCAAGCTTCAATAACACCAAATGGAGTGCAGTGGAGTATGGCTCCTCATCAGCTATGGACATAAGGAGTCACCTGCATGCTGCTTATTCCAGCAAAAACTTGAGAGCAAGTTACATTCAGAAAAGAATTTACAAGAGGCACCCAATAGATGAATTCTGTTTTCTATTTTCAACTTGCCATTTTGTTTCTGCTTGAGCAGAGCAGAGACAAAAGCAGAGTTGGACTAGATGATTTCTAGAGGCCCCTTCCAACCTCAACCATTCTGTAACTCTGTGATTTTGACTGTAATCTGTGAGAGAAAATGTAAATCTTTTTTTTCCTTATTATAATCTGTTTCTGTTCAGAAACCAAAGTCTAGTTGAAACTAAATCAGAGTTTAATCTCTTGCAATTATGATATACCTCTGGATTGAACCTAGAGTTACATTTTCAAAAGCATTTACCTGTCCTAGGAATTCAAACTTACTTTCTGTTTTAAATATTTTAAAATTCTAGTTTAATAGGCTACTTGGTTACTCTCAAAATGTAATGAAATATCTATTTATGAAAAAAAAGCAAGATCAAATGAAATCCAATCTGCACACAGCATAATCTAAGAAATAGGGGCCATGCAAACACCGGAGTGAACAAATGTAGACCAACCTCTACCTCTGACTAGTCATTCAGAGCTCCAGTTTGTCCCAGAGAAAAGGGACAAAAGTGGGTAGCTCAGGATTGGTCTCACTTTGTAAATCTATGTTGGTATTAGCCCTCTAGGCTCTCATCATAAGCAAGCCTTCATCTCTGCCTAAAAGAGACATCTAACATCAAATGATTTTTTCACAGAAATGTCCTTGAAAGGCTTTTTTTCCTGTGTTGCCTAATGGGAGTATAGAATGACCAATCTGAATGTATGGCTTTACATTATAAATATCTAAAGTTAGGTGGGGATCACTTCACCTCCTGTTCCTCATTCTAGCCTCATGCTGCTCTAGTGAGCAGCAGAACTTAATGAAAGCATTTAAGAATGAGGTAAACAGGGTATGTTTAGAGAATTCATCCCCACAAGTCCTTCCAGCTTTGAGTAGTTCTTCAATGAAAGGATGTGCCAAGCTCCAGGCACTGTGAAACACCCTGGTGTTGTTACAGGATGCTTTTCAAGTCCATCAATACTTTGGGTTCCAAAACATTCCTTAGCAATAAATCCCACATTTTAGCTATGGATGTATGGTTCGGGGTGGGGGGTGGGGAGAGAAGGCAAAGAAAAACCCGCTTTGTTCTAAATCTGTTGTTTGATATTTGCTATTTGAGTCTTGTCATTCTGCTGCTCTGAGGAGGAGTAGGCTCTCCAAATCTTCAGGCACTAAAAGCAGAGAAAGCTCCTCCCAGCATCCTCTGTATGCACTCACTGCTGCTTCTCCATTCCCAGAGGCAGAAGCATTTCATCAGAGCTCTGTGCAGAATTATTATAAAATTTAATTTGGGAATTCGACATTAAATGCTGTTCTACACTGTAAATTAGCTTCTCTTGTTAAACAGCTAATTTGTATTATTGAGTCACTATGTCCTAAAGGCAGCAGCACCTGAAAGCTTGTAAAATTGACTGAAATGTGAAAGAATGAAATAAATGGTAGGAAAGTCTGTCTAAACTGGACAGAATTGCCGCTGCTAAATTTTCAAAATTACCTTACATTATTCACACTTCATCAAGTCCACATTCCAACGATGTCCCCAGAAGTGGGCAAACAGGGTGAGAACGCTCTCTCTGTGTGTGTGCATGCAGCACTTTAGTGCAGATGGCCAGTGACTATGTTCTTGTTTCTCAGGAATGTTTCAGTACACAGCACATTTGTTCTATCTTTTCTTTTTTTTCTCTCTCTCTCTAGTTTGTGTTGCAAGACAAAACTGAGCCTCTTTGCACTGTCTGCATGGAACACAAGGTCTAGGCTGAATACAATATTCAGCAAAGTAGTCTAGGGAAATTCCCTCCTAACTTAAGATTGCTGCAAGTCAACCAAACATGACAGAAAAGACCCTGTGAAACTTACCTACTCCCATAAACCCAACAGCTTCCAGTGGAAAACTGTTCTGCCAGAATACTTTAAACCAGTTTTAGAGCATAATGCAATGTGGGGGATTCATTACAGCAGGGATTAAAATGACACCTTAATGTCATGAGAAGCACTCAGTAGGGGATTTGAGATGGAGTTCAGTTGCTGGACACTAGACTAGCTGAACTGTACTTACTGCAGAGTTACATTATCACATACAGCTTTGGAAAGAAGGGACATAGGGATTAAAGACTATCCTTTATAGATATTTAATAAAACTTACATTTTATCACATTGAAAAACTAAAAATGGACTCACTGGGGAATTTCTAATAGTAGGGGAGAAATGGCACCATACAAATAAAAAGCAGAAATTCTTGATCACCATAAAATGCTATTACATTCACACTCCACAGATGTTACACAAATGATAAGCAGATGCTTTTAGGTAGACTGAATTCTAAATAATCCCACTGTTATCAATCAACATCTTTCAGATAAATGGATGAAAAACAGGCACTCGGAAAACAACAACAACAACAACAACAAAAATCTATGGTCTGCACAAGTAAGGAGTTAAGCTACACCACAGGAAGACATTTGTAGAAGTGATGCTGCAAAATCCTTTGAATTGCATTTCAAACCTTAAAAGCAACAATATTGTGGGGCTCACACAGAAAATCCAGAGAACCAATCTAAAAGAACGTGAATAATTCATAGCTTCTGAAACACACATCAGACAGATGATAGGAGCACAATGAGGTATCCAGGTGTGCTCCTGCCAAGTGAAGTGACATGAGCACACTGAAAATCTGCTAGAGAAGAGCATATCCTCATCTTCACCCCAATACTGTGAATTGGTTTCCTGAGGACATATAATCTGTTTTAACATCAAAAGAATGAAAGGCCCACAAAAAGAGATTGGCTATTAAAATGTCTTAAACATCTGTGAAAAATAAACCTTCATTGGGTCGAGCATATATTAAAATTGACCGTACAGTAATGATCTGGCTAGAAATAAAAAACAACCTAAACCATAGCCCTACTTTTTCCTTCATTTTCCTGTGTTTCCCTACCTACCATTCCCAAATACACGCTTTGAGACGCTTGTTTTTCATAAGCGTGGTAGTAACTTTTTTATCAGGAAAATAACTCTGTTACAGTGCTTGACTGTTGTTGCTTGCAGTGAGGGATTAAGCATCAGCTGAGTTTCCTGTTACAAAATAAAGCAATCAAAGCTTAAGTAAATTCTGAGAGCTCCTTTAGTATGAAATACTAATATGTAAAAATATGTTCTGGAGTGATACAACTGACAGACTGATGCAAAACTGATGACAGGTAAAACATACCTTCGGCTAGCCTACCTTTTAAATCCACCAGTAAGGCTGGGTCAAACACTAAAAATACTGAACCTGTCCAGTTCATCCCGAATGATTCCACTTCCCTCTGCAAAATACCTTCTGGCTCTGCCAGATAATGAACCTATGTCCTAGTATAAAAGTCTTGCTTCAGAGGTAATAAGTCTTGTTTTGATCTTCTCTGAGGTATTTTTATGTTTGGAAACATCCTATCATAAGTTCGACATACAACAAAACGTTAAGATGAACAACAACAACAAAAAGTCCACCAAACAATTCAGCATATTTTGTCTGCAAATTAGGTGTAAAGATAGGAGAGAATGTGTAATTGTTACTATGAATTTCCAAGAGTTGTTATAAAATGGCTCTGCATAATTTCATCTGCTACATCAGAGATATTTTATAGCCAAGCAGTTGCAAGAAATGAACATGCCAGATTCCTCTGAAAACACAATGCCTCCGGCATGTGTTGAGGACACATAATATAAAAATTGAATTGTTTTGTACACGTGGATATGAGAAAGACCAGAAAAAGATGCAACTCAAATACATTGTTCACACAGTATAAGCTTAAATAGACAATATAATTAGAAATACTACTGGCATCCACAGCTTTTATTGTACCCTTCCAAGCTAAAACATACAGGAACATATAATGTGCGTATATTAAATGAAAAAAAATAATTTATTATTAACTTATTTTAATTTATTAACAGTCATTAATATGTCACTAGCAATACTGGGTCAACCGAACTTCCAAAATTGTCTCGATGAATTAACCTTGGTAGAACAGAGGTTTGTAAGATTATCACTGGAATCAATGCTACTTCATAGCTAGCATTAGATAGATAGGTACTTTAATGCTCAGTTATATGAACAAGCAGACATTTTCATCACTCTTACCCTTGCCTCCTCCCAAGTCTGACCAGACTGCATTACTAACTCAAACTCCACTTCCCTTTAGCACCTACATTTGTCTACTTCCTTCTTAGGAAGGAGAAAGTCTGGATACGTGGTGGCTCCATGTGGAGTCATAAGAGAAGACAATAACACAATTAAAGCTGCGATTTTTCTCCCCTGCATATGTTGTGTCCCCAGAGAGGCTGCACTCAGCTTGCCAGCATATGCCAACACATCTTAATTGTTACAATTAGATACCTCAACTAGACAATTTCTGATGCATGCCAAAACCACACTTCCCCTTGGTTCTATGGACAACTGCATCAACGTGGGTGAACCGGGTGACCAGGAGAAAACTAGAGGTTAACTTCATACTCCCTCAATATGAGAAACTTCTTTTTACCTAGAGTGAGACTCTCAACATCTTCCACCTGAGCATTTTACGCTCCCTGCCCCAAGAATAAGGTTATTCTCTTCATCCAACTCTACCTTCCGAAAGGGCCTCTTGGATGCACAGTCCTTGACGCTGACCCCATGGCAGCAACAGACCACACCGCAGTCTGCAAGATCCTGCATCTGGCCCTGCTCTCGCAGACCTTTCCCTCCAGAACCAGACAACTTAGGCTACCAAATTCATTGATGAGTCCATACAAAAATTTGTTTTCCAAATAAACTGATTTTAAATACCCTAATTTTAAACAAACTGAACATTTGAAGTACAGCGTAAATACTTCTAGTCTGAAGTCTGCTATGAGATCTGCTGCTAGAAATGCATTGTAAATTTGATTTTCCTGACAGACCCTGTTCTGTTTTGATCCAAGTATCTTTTCTGCCTGAAAATCATACTGTATGACTGAGATCAACAGATTTTACTGGCATTGAAGGAAGGAGGAAAATGGGGAAGTGAGTGGAATTACACTTCACTCAAGGATTTGTCTATCAAAATCTTTCATTTGAAAAGCAGATGTATTGCACACACACTCCTAGTGTACTTTTTCTTTTTTCCTCTCAGGAGAATAATTGCTAGTTCCTGATCTACAATCTGAACATATAGGTTCTCTTCCAACAGCTGCACCAAGCTTTTCTGGGTTCAAACGAACACATCTCTACTGCCTACTCTGTTAGGGTCTCAGACCGTATGAGCCCTTGTGGTGATGAAGGCCCCACGCTCAGCTGTTGGCAAGAGACTGAGCCAAGTGATTACTCTGCTCTACTAAGCTCCTATGAGACCCCAGCTGGAGTGTTGGGTCCAGCTTTGGGCTTCCAGGACAGGAAAGACTCAGGCAAAGTGGTCAAATTCATGGAGGCCCAAGATGATAGTGGGGACAGAGCAGCCAGTGAAAATGCAAGGCAAGGCTGGGGCATGGGGCCAGCTTGGCTGGGGAGAGTGGTGGTGGGGCCCCACAGAGGGTCTCCAAATCCTTGTTGGGAATCAGGAGAGCAGATGGAGTCAAACCCTTCGTAGAGGTGGACAGGGAGAGGATGAAAGCCATGGGCACCAGCTGGAGCTTCCAGTTAGATATTAGTAGAAACAATTTTCACCATGAGGGTGATCAGACACAAGTTGCTCACAGAGGCTGTGGGGTCCAAACCCTTGGAGATGATAAACAAAACTGAACAGAGGATGGCCCTGAGCAAGCTGGTCTAAAAAAAGCTCTTCTTTGATCAGGTTTGGACCACATGACCTCCAAAGGCACCATCCAATCTAATTTATTCTAATATTATTCCATATGTCTAATATTTGAAAATAGCCTATCAGATTATGAGAAACATAAAGGAAAACTTAAGAAACCTAAGAGGAACATTGTAAGATATAATCAAGATGAGATTCAGAATTAAGGCACTGTCATCACCTCCAAACAACTGATGGCACTTCTGGGATTCATTTCTTACCTCATATTTTCCTAATATTACAAAATTGCTGATGGCTGGTGAAAAAGGGGCAGAATTCGGCTGCAGGACAATCATCTGCTGTATAACCAAATTATACTGAGACTAGTTTCATAACCAAATAATGAACTTCATACAACTGCACTATAGTATGTCAGAACACCCTAATATCCTAGCTGTCAGCTACACTGACCTTAATGGACAGACACAACTAACTTTTTTTATGACAATCTGTATAGGATCAGGCCTCTGTCATATAGCCATTTCAAAGAATCAGTTATCCAAAATTAACTTGACAAAGCCTCATGTCACATCATGCTGCAATATGATAGACATTAATTTGATATTCAGTTTGTGATGGCAGTACATGATTTCTTCTGATGCTATTCATATTGTTCAGTCCAGCTACTTGAATCAGGAGCCCAACTCACATTTATGTTAGGTACGGTGTACTGGGAGTAATGCAGATTATATCTCAGCTATAGAACCACAAAATATTTCGCAAGTGTGCAGTCCTTTTGAGCATCCCAACCAGATCTCAGGTCTGTGTTAGAGTAAGACCCAAGAGCCCATCACCGTGCTCCTTCCCTGTTTTTCCTGCATTTGCAGAAGAAAGAGCCAGGATGCCTGGTGGAACAGTGATCAGTGTGCGTGCTGGCCAGCTGTTGAAGGGTTTAGACACAGGTTTAGATGGAGTCTTCCGCTCATAAACTACACAACAAGCCTAGCATCCCAATCTAGGCTTTTAAGTAATATGCCTGAAGCTGGAAGACGTAAATTCCTCCCTAATCACTTCATTCACACACACAAACACCATCCATTGCTACTTATTAGCTGCAGTTTGAGAGCCCAGTTTCCAAACGGAGTAAATGAGGGTATAAATTGCCTAGAAATTTTGTGCCTCCCTGTATACTTCCGTACGCACTTATTGTTCATCAACCTCATCATTTCGCATGCATCTGCATGCAAACTTGTAGTCAATACCACATGTGTTGGTATACTGAATCCTCTGTGGGTATTTTCATCTATGGGGCTTAATATTCAAAAGTCTTGTAAAGCAAGCGAGGACAAAGCCTAGCCTCTGGTTAATTGCTATTAACCTTTTTTTAGTTTGTTCCTTATGCGTAGCAGCTATCAGGTATAATTTTGTGATCATTATAAGAACTGTCAACATAACGGATCATTTTACAAAATCCCATTAATGTACAGAAATGTTTTTAAAGTGCTTTATAACTATCACAAATTAAATAATGAGCCATAGCACTGTGAGAGCAAAAAATGAGCCAAAGCTAACCAATCATCATGCAAATTTTGCTAATAGAAAGGGGTTCTCTTTTTTTTTTTTTCATTTTTTAAGGCTATATGGAACTTCAGTTCTTTAATTCTCTCTCAAGAGAGAATTCCCATTTGACTCAGTTCTCTGTGAACAGAAAATGTATTAACTGGTCTGATTTGCTTTATTTAGAACAAAAAAAGAGTACCTGTTTTTATCACTAATACTAGGAACAGAAGGCATTCCTACATAAGATTAAGACAGTGCTTAAAGGTTTCTTCATCCTTATTATGACCTCTTATTAACCATATTTCGCTAAAAGTCAAAAGGATCCAAAAAGAGAAATAATATGAGACTAGCATCTCTATTTATAGAAAGAATTTCACAGAATTTCTTATGTCAACTGACACAAACATACTATTTTAACTGATGGAACATACACAACAATTCCTTGAAAGACGAATTTGTCTAGCAAGAAAATTAACACTTCTCAATGTCTCAGTACACCCTGACTTTAGTAAAATAAATTTACAAGTTATAGACAGGTGCAAGCTTTACTTGAAATTGTATTTGAAAAATGCACTTAGCATTCTAGAAGACTCTCTTAATTCAAATTCTTCATTCCTTCATACTGTTTATAATTTAGTATAAAGCAAGATAAATCACACTTACATGACTACACTGATTCTCACTTCAAGAAGCCTTTTTTAAAGATAAAAGAAAAAAAAGAAACACTTTTCTGGTGTAAGCAATAAAGAACATATATACATATTACCTCCTTTCCCATTTAGAGAGGCATATGATTCATTTCAATAACATGGTTAAAACTTTGTACTGCTATCGGGTTAATAAAATATATTAATTTAATGTCTATTTTTGTGTGTCTGTGTTGTCTTTACTGGAAGTTTATGCTTTCCAAATAACAATTGCTTTGAGAACATATAACAGCACCTTTGGGAGGGGAAGGTCACATGGATTTTATTGGAGTCTTTGGAAAGCACTTGCCATGATTTGGGTTACAGAAGTTAGTCATAATTGGGGCTTTTCTGGTTTGTTGGTTTATTTTACCTAAATGAAAACTTGACCCCATTTAACTTATGACTACCCTGCTGCTGACTTCATGGCATATTGTCACCAACTGAAAGGGGAGGACATTTGCTACCTATTCTGCATTAGCATTTTTACAGTTTCAGAGCTGCTATACTTGATCCTAGAAATATTAGTCACATGCATCCTGAATTAGATTTGAAAAGACAGCTGCAAGCTTAACGATGTAAACGCAATTACTAAAGATTCCATAGCATCCCTTGAAAGGAAGATTACTTCTTGTCGAGGCAAAATTTTGCCCTTTTAAAACTTATTTTGTCCTTTTAAAACTTTAAAACTGAAGACAGAGAACAGACTGTGCCACACTGCAAGTATCCTACATTGCTGTGCCAATTTGCATCAAGCCCGACCTCAGTATATCACCTCTGAGCGCAAGCAAAGTTCAGGCTCGATGCTTGTTCTGCTCATTTTCTCTGTGGTGCTTGCTGTCAGAAAGCATACCAGTTAGCAACAAAGGAAAATAGCAGTTTGGTTATACGAGTCTGTCTCCTGGGAAATGGAGATTTTTACCACACAGAAACCTCTGTACAAGAAAAATAACAGGTACATAAGGAAGCACAATGGAGACACACTCTGTTACATATATTGTGTTGTGTTTAATACAAGAAAAATACCTCCAAAATGCATGCAGCATTACTTTCTGTTAGAGAAGATTATCTTAGTACTACAGCCACTCAGCATCAAAGATAGTCATAAAAAAAAATGGGACAAAGAAATAAACTTATGGCTAGAAACAACAAACTCTCTCTGAAAGTTTCCAAACCCACATTTAGCCATGATACCTTCTGTTGTCTTAGATGGCCTATTCAAGTTACTATCCTGGATAGAGGTAAAAGGAGTAAAAAGAGAAACAAGCTAAGGAATAAGTTGGAAAGCATTGTATGGTAGACCATGATAACAGCCATCATCATTCACCATAAACCCACTATTAATGCTGTGGCTCACCATAATCAAATAGAGCATATTTCTCTTAAGAAACCCACACAGTACAGGTGCTGATCCTGGAGAATGTGATCTGAATACTGTTTTCCTTACTGATATGCAGAGAACTGTGACAGCTACAGACATTGTCTATGCTCTTAAAGGTCACTGTCAATTCTTGGACACTGCTGCCAGACCCTATTTTTCTCTCTTCAGTTCCTACACACAGAGTACACAAATTGATTTAATTTCATCTTCAATTAAGAAAATTTATTAACAGCACTTATAGGAAGAAAAATTGAAGAAGTGCAAGTTTCTCCACTAATGACGAGGATTTTTATTCTATTTTAGTTTTGCTTCTTATATATCTCCAGACTGAGCATCAGCTATAATTCAATGCATGGTCCAACCAAGATTTGGGTACACAATGGAACTGTCTCAAGCTAGCAGACATATCATAGAGGGATAGATCTGCCCAACTTTAAAACAATATATATAGTACAGCACCCCTGGCCTGTAATCTCCTTTGCATTAGCAACACTTGAACTCACATCTTCAGATTCACAGAAGAATAGTACTCAGCTCATTCTCCATTATATTCTATCTTTATAACAAGGTACTTTACTTTAGAATTCATGAGTCTAACAGTTTATTTTGTTAAAATAACTGGCTTATATTTTATCCTTTTCTATCAAAGCACTGGAAATACTTACACAGTCTAATTATTAAGAGATACTATCTCAATTAATAAGATGTCAGAAATTATATTTGTAATTTCAATCAACAAAATCAAAGCATCGCTTACGCACTGAATTCATGTTCCTATTCATCTATTGACATATTAAAATGGCAGATGAAAGATGTTGTTAATTACAGAGAAATTATACCCTATAGTGTTCTCTTAGTCAAAAAATGTCCATTAAGACTAGTCTGGAGCATTGGATTCTAAGTTAGGGTGAAATTTGGCCAGTAAAGGCTACCAATATGTGGCAAGATTATATGTTGTAAAAGAACATATACATACTAAAAGAATATTTACATACTAAACTATATATCTCAACACTCTGTGTTGATGGAAAATAAGTAACTCATTTAGCAAATGTAATAAACGTTAGTGTAGAATAGCAACAGGAAATATCAAAAGGGCCATGTTTTCACTTTGCACATTGACTCAGTAATTGGTCAATTATATGTAATGGAGACTAACTGCCTCTTAAGAAAAAAAAATACAGACCCTCTCTGCATTAATAAAAAGATTTTTAGCCCACTCAGATTATGGAAGTCAAACATGATAATGGAACAGTAAAAGCTTTGAAAAGGGGGGGAAAATCACCTGTGATTTGCAAAATCTATTTAGGAGAATACTCTTCTTAGTTACTACTTCAAATTTTGAAACAGGATGGCTTGGGAGATCATGTCAATGGTAACACCCATGAAGACACAGAATCTGGCCCACGAGGCCTGCTCTGCCCTTGCTCTTCTCTACATATGTCAAATACAGGCTCTTAGGATTAACATTCACATACCCAGCTAAAAATCAGGACTACAAATTAAAATAGTTGCCTAAGTTCCCTCTACAGCCAGGCAAGCAAGAAAAGTGCCTCTGGAGGAAAATTTATCGTACCCTTCGTTTTTAAGATACAGGTGATAGAGATCACCCTCCAGATCCACTGATCTTTTTCCTCTGATTTAAATGGAAACCCAGATGATTATTTTCTATATAGCTAAAATCAGTGAATGTAATGTACTAATAAAAAAAAAAAACTGTACCAATAAAAAATAACTATCTTGAAATATTTGTGCTAGACCTCAGTGTATATCAGCCTGAAAGTGAATTCACTTTTACCACATCTGGTTCAAACTGAATAAAGTTTCAATTACATTGAAGAAAAAAAATAATTCAGAGAACACTATAAAAACATCTCAGTGATAATGAAAAAATCCATTAAAAATGTCCTCTGCATTTAATTTTTAAAAAGATTTTGATTTAACCGATAAATTTAATTTATTACTTGGGTAGAACCTCTGGGCATTTTATAAAGGACTGAGGAACTAGTGTAGTATCTGTTGTCACTCCTTTGCCGATTTCATTAGAGTGCAAGATGCTTACGTTGGAAGTTTTATTTTTCTTTTCGACCCTATTTAACAAAGGCTAAAATAATGCCTAAATTAACTCCCGAATTATCTGGCAACATATCTTCACTTATTTCAAGAGCACTCGAGTTGAGATCTTAACTCTATATAGGGCCCACACATTGGGCTTCCTTGTATGCTTCGGTAATTGTGGGACATATCAAATGGTGGTGATCTGGTTCAAAGTGGATCACCTGTCTGTGTACGGGGTTCTCTGTAGGGTACTTGGGTGTTTGCTGGGCATAATTCAGAAACAATATTGCAGACATGGAGGTGAAAAATAGACAGAAGTAGAATATAGCAGTTTCCACAATTTTCCTGCTCATGGGTTACAAAGAGGTAACAAATGACATTCCAGAAGACCTTTCGCACATGTATCTAAGGAGGGATAAGATGGGCAGATGAAACCATAGCCTGCTGAAACTCAAGAATAAGAGAAAAAAGATGTAAATGTTAATGGTCGAGAGCAGAAAAAATTTCCAAGAACACTATACATAAAGGCAACTGAAGAAGAGGCAAGTAGTTTAGGTAGGGAAAGGCATAACTGAAAAGGGCAATTGAGGAATGTTACAAAAGAGAAGTAGAAGGAACTGAGAAAAAAATAATAAACATAAAATGCTCAGGAAGATCAATCTTTATTTCTCACTCCTTCTCACTTATTGCAGGTCAGAGTTCCAAAGGCAGCATGATGAATTTCTATTTACTATCAAGACAAAGCCTTGGCATAGCATCTTCCTATTAGTGTCAATCAAGAACAACTGTCAAAAACTGCTGTGAACAATGAATGTGCATGTAGACAGGGATGACCACAAAAACAAACAGGACAGAGGATTTTGATAGATTAAAATATTAGTCTGCCTTCCCTCTTTATTTATTTCACTTTCAGCAGCCATTGGACAGTAGACTAAAATGTCAATATATCTGTGGAACACAGTGGGCGATAATAAAGCAGGGATGCTCAAGGTTACCTCGCAAATTGAAGCAAAGACAAAGGGGACGCCGACAAAAAGAAAAAAAGAAAAAAGAAAAAAGAGAAAACTTTATATACAAAAATTCAGATATTATGGCCGTGAGAGTGCGAGAGAGCTGGGGACAGCAGCCAGATGCTCTTCTCATTTACCCTGAAGTCATGGACTTGCACTCATGTAACTGGCACTACTATTTGGCTGAGCGCTTCTTATCAGCAACAGGCAGAAATGAATGACAGAACATTCAAATGGAAAAGGCCTATTTGCTCATCCACTTATCTTCCTGACAGCCTGACAGAACACTGTAGCTCACTCTTGTGCATGTATGTTCTTTCTTTTATTTTCCCCCAAGTTTAAAGTCTTAAAAAATTGATCATTCGGGATCTATCAATTCTTCTAAGGATTTTTCCACACCTAAATAATGTCACCATCAGGAGACCTTGCTTTTCCATTTAATTGGTTTGGCATTTATACTGTTAATTCTCACATCCTCCCAGCCCAGTATTCTTTCACAAATAAATATATTGCAAAATTAATTGCAAATAAATACTTTTGCAAAAAAAAGTTTTATCCTGCAAATCTGCAACTGAACTTACCTTTCTGATCATTTTTATTACTCTTCATTGCACTTAATCCAACTTCATGCAAACTATATGGCTGCAATGAGCTAACATGAGTACTATAACTTTACATTTCAATTTTTTAATATATTTTGAACAAATGAATTAAGAATTATATAAAAATGGAGTTGATTTTTTATCTTCATGTTTCTGCATTTCAGACTTCAATCCACACTGACTCTCCTTCCACCAAGAGGAGAAAAACCATACTTAAACCATGTTGTCTTCTGTTATTTTGTCATTTATGCCTAAAAGTTAACATTCATGAAACAGGTCTTATCTAAAAAGCAGTGAAATCTTCCTATTTTTTAGCTCTAGACAGTTAATACTGGCTTGTATTAAATTGCTGGCTTTTGTAAATATCTTCAGTTATTTTGTATCCCAAATTTTCTCCATCCACTGAACATCTGTGAGATTGGAACATCCAAGTTTTCATTCTGAAATACACCATCTTTGTATTTTCCAAAATAAAGTCTTTATTGTTCTTTTCTTTACAAACTTCTCCATGTTTCTTTCTATTCCTGCCTAAAAGTGCTTCTACCTTTCTCTTATATCAGAAAGCCTATACCTGTATTTTTTACTAGAACATGCACAGGGCAGCTGTGCATGTGTAGTTTAAAACAAAGGAAAATCAGCTACTATTAGCCTACATGGTATAGAGATACAAATCCTTGTTTCAAATGAAGCATTGACTTGTGGCTAAAGGTTAATTTATATTTTTTCCATTACTTTAACTTCAACTAGAAAATAATCCAGAAAAAAAAACATGAAAAACACTGGAGTTTTTGCTGCTATGTATATAAATCACTAGCAATTCTATCACAAAAAAACTATCATCAGACTAGTTTTTCATCAGCTTTTCTATCATCCCTTAGCCAGTTTTCAAGCTATACAAGAATGTTGAATAAAAGCATTCAATTTGGTCAAAGTTAATTTTGAAAGTATAAGATAGATGGAGAATAATGAAGATCAGGACTTTTGGTTGTCTTTCAGGATAATATTTTTCTTCCATTGTCACATTAATAGCTTATTTAGTTTATTTTTATTTTTAGAAATACATCTTCAGCAGAAATATCATGATATTTTTATACCCTATGGAAAATAGTTCTGCTCATGAATAAAGGTTGAAACTTTTGAAAGTTGAAACAGCCAATTAAGCGCAAATACTATTAACAAACTAATCACTGCTTTGTGAAAAACATTAAGAACTTTTTAAATAAAAGTAGCTAATCACTGAGACATTGATGTAAACTATAAACAACTAAAGGTTAAATAACAGTAATATACACCAAAGTTTTAGGTTTTAATGTCATATTGCCACTGATACAGTCTTATGCCTAAAGCAAATTTTATTCATAATACACTTACAGCATAGTCTTTATAGACTTTTTGTCAGTTTTGCATATATTAAAAAGATATATGAAAAAAATATCAAGACGTAATTGCATTTATAGTTTGAGCTCTGTTGGCAGTACAACAAGGGGCTTCTCCATGGCTTGCAGTTGTATTCCAAGAAAAAAAACAATCAGCAAGCAAAAACCCAAAGGAGAGAGCACTTAAATTACTGGAGATTAAACTGAAAAGCTCCCTCCACATGGTCACATCGTTCAAGTGTTTCTCCACACCTCCATGTCTGGCTGGTACTGGATATTGGACCAGATGGACTCGGGATCAAACAAAAAAATAAAAATAGTTTAATTGAAAAAAACACACACACACACAAAACAAAATAATAAAACATGCCCTAAATGCAAACTGTTAAGCTTTTCTTGGCATATTTTTGCATATATTCTACTTAAATATAAATTATAAAGCTTTCTGCAGACCTAAAGTTCAAATACACAACACCACATAACATTTTAAGTGACACTCTGTAGAAAAACAATCTACTTTTAGTGTTAAAAAAAAAAGTATTTCTAGGTATGTACATCAATACATTATTTTTGTGCAATTTTGCACAGTGGCGCTCAGCTCTTCCCAGCCTTCTGCTCTACTGGCTGTCTGGTAGGGACGGTTACTTCATTAAACAACAGCAAAGTTCACGCAAAAAGCACTTGTTCAAGGCTGCACTTTTTAAAGGTCATTTCCCTGCTTGTCCTTTTGGATTAGAAAGAATTCCTGTACTTCCCTCTCTTCCATTGCACACAAAAAGCGTTTAAAAACTCCTAAAATGAAACCAACTCTGGAAAGGCCACACGGATTAATTATTTGAACCGAAACGACTCGTCTAATGCACTCGTCTTTTGCAGGGGAACTGGATTCTAGCTTTGGTCACAGGGGATGAGGATATTATTTCTGATCCTTGTGTCTACTTTTACACAACATGAAAGAGCAGGAACAGTTTGGCGCAATTAGCACAGCTAGGCTATCTGTTCAAGAAGAGCTCCCAGTTTAATTTAAAGAGCAGCACTGAAGCTCAGAACAACTCTCATTAGTTCAAACTTTGTGTTTCAGTTGGATACTTTACTTTTCCTCTTGCAGTGCTGATATCTCTGCAGTTCCAGGCACGAGGTCACTGCCGTCCCTGCCCCTCAGGGTCAGGCGCACCATGATGGGCACCAGCAGATACCACGATGCTTTGGACCGTGGCTCATGAGCACAGTCTGAGCAGCAGCAACACGCACTCCAACTGCACGCTGCAGTCACCATACAGGAAGACCCACAGTAAAATACTTTGTTCCCAAGTATACGCTCTGATTTAGCATCTGCTGCAGTTCACACTTACTTTGCAACATTCTGCAATCAGGCATTTCCCAAGCAAAAAAAGGTAGAAGTGTCATATAAAATAGCTTTATCATAATTAAGGTGGGATCAGAAAGTAGGAATCAATCAGATGGAAATATTCTCAAGCTGGTCATGAACTTTCTTCAGTAGTCCACACAATATATATTTTTTTTATGTGCAAAAACATGTTTTAAGAGTCACTTATTTTAACAGGCATTTTAACTGCACTAATCCTAACTATCATTCTTTAATATTTAGGAGAAAGCTATACCCTGAAACCAAGCAGGCAGAAAACAGAATGCTCAAATTAATAGACATCACAGGTAATAGGATGGCACTAGGCAGGGATAAATGGAGGAATACACGGAATCTCTTTACAGCTATACACAGTACCGTGGGACACAGTAAATGATGTTACTTTTGTCACTGACACAGCAACCTCTCCAAAGACACAACTGCCCTGAGAAGAGAAAGGACATTTCACTGTCTTCAGTGATAACTGAATATCCAGCCCCAAGAGTCCTGGGCCATTCTGACATGAAGTGAGTTCTGATTTACTGAACATCCTGCGTTCTGCTGGAGAGACAACTGAAGTATCACCAGAACCAACAAATATGAAATAATTGACATAATAAATCAAGTCTGTTTTTAGCACTGATTTCTGCAAAAATCCCTACTGGAGGGTCTTTTTCTATCCCTGACCAAAGCTCTGCAACGTAAGTACAGACGACTCCTGAATGGAAGGGACAACAGTTGGCAGGAACATCTTCATGAGGTGGGTGACAGGCAGGAGGTGTCACACTTGTGTTGTATCACAGGCATGTCCATTGGAAAGGACGGCTCACTAATCCAGTCAGGTAGTGATATATCTGCTCCTAAATAGCCACAGTTTCTGTTCTGCCACAGATATTCATCTCAAAAGCATGAACCCTTCCGCTCTTTGTCAACCTTGTTATAAGCAGGCTAACAAAAATAAAATAAAAGTTACCCTTTACATTAAGCTCAAATTTATGGTTTCCTACTGATATCTTTCCTCCACTCAGCCAATATTTAGTGCATATCCATGCCCATGCAAAGTTTAAGTAAGTCATTTATTTGAGTTTTTCAAGTCAGAAACAACTTCTTCCTCTATCACTTATTCAACTTATCTCTTTTTATTCTGTGTTCTACAATATTGTTCTATTTTATAATGGCAATGTGTGGGGAAAAGATGAGTAAAAAATATGAAGAAACAAAATATTCACCATTCTGAGATTTCACATGCTCAGAAAAATGTGCACATGCAAAGCCTCTGTACTGGCACACTCGATTTTTGTTTCTGAGTTTTATGGGCTACCATTATTCTCAATGACCACCTAACAGCTCTTCGTTTGTACAAAAATGGTTTCCCAGAACGTAGTTTATGCCATCTGACAGTGGTTTCCACACTATTATGCCATAAAATAGGCCTTTTCCCCATTCCTCAAACTGTTAGTTAATGTAACTATTGTCATTTTCAATATTCTTCTCCAACTTTGCAAATTCTGTGGCGTGCACTCTTTTTTTTTTTTGTTTGTTCCCTGGTACACTGCCCACAATGCTGCTTTGCCAGTGATCCTTATTGTTACTGCACTGCATAGTAAGTTAGATTAGAATTTAAATACTACATGGGAGGCTCAAAAGCTACAACAGAGGAGAACACTGCAGCAATTCATAGCAAGTGCCCTTGTGGGCTCTGGAATGTTAATGTGCTTCACACTGCAGTGAAGCCAATATATTCAAATAGTTTGAAACCATTATAACAAGTTAAAAATTGCCCACTAGTAACTATTTAAAGGTCATTAGTTACTTCTTATATTTAGTGCATGTGTTCAGCTAGCAGAAATCTAGTGCTACATTGTTGGCCATAAAGGGAGAAGTTAGACAAGTTCTAAAAAGAGCATCCACCCTCGGGTGGATCCTCAGCTGAAGTGAGATGAAGTATATCCATCTCCACAGCACAGGAAAATTAGAGAATGCAAAAAACTTGGTGTCTGAGCAAGAGTTAATGGACGAATCATTGGTATTGTGTCTGCAATTCTAATCCTGATCATTCAAAATATTCATGAACCCAGTAGAACAAAGTAATAAAAAATAACCTATGAAGTGTTGATTTCAAGTGACATCTCGTTTTGTCACAAAATTCACCTTCTTCTTCCCTTCAGGAAAAAAGAAACTGCAGAAATAATAGATATCATGACAGCGATGGATGCCCTACTTCCACCTTTAATATCAACCTATATATCCTCAGAAGTAACTTCACCCAAAGGCAGAAATAAAATCTTGTGTGTGAGAGTACAGTACCATGCAGCAATTGTCTTTTGCAATTCCTATAATTTTGAGATAAGGTATCTGACGATATTGGGAAAGTTTTTTTTTTTTCCTAAAGTTAAACCATAGAAACCAGCTAAGTATCACATTTACTTTCAAGATCACATCTCCAAGGGGCAAACTGGTTAGTTCTCCTTACCATGAAAATACTTGGCGATTCTTTCTGCTTCCATCATTAATTTGGTAACATCTTACTTTTCATATATGCACACTGCTGAGTTATAGGTTCCTGTTTAAACAAACAGGCTCTAGAAGAGGGGAAAAAAGACCAAAGAAATCTTCAGGTTTTAAGTTTGTAAGCAGAGGAAAGGATTAATAGGTTGTCTAGACATGCAGGAAGGTGAAAATATCCTAACAATTTTACATGATTGAACTATTGTGATTTACATTTTTTACATTACATTAAATCAAGTAATCGCAAATTGTACAAATAATGACCAAAGAGAATAAATTAGAATAAGTAGAGGAACGATTTAGAACAGGACTAACAACAAGGAGAGATGTAGGATGGAAAGAAACTGAAAGAAATTACCAGGGGAAAAGAAAAAGGAACATAAAAAGAAATAAAATAGACTTTATACAGCCTATATGGATTAAGACTCATTTATTTGCAATGCTGAATAATAGAAATTAATATTGGAAACATTTGCCGAACCGTATTTGCACTTTTTATTGCAAAACTCGAAGTGGTGCATAATGGTTTTATGAAGAGAAAAAAGTAACAGTAACAGGTACATTACTTGCCATACTGCACTGTAACTCTAAACCCAAGAGCAATGAACTGTACCTTTGGAAATGCTAAGGAATTGCATTTTATAGCTGAAAGGTCAAAACAGAATTTGGAAGAGCAGCTATTAAGTTACATGATCTTTATGGGTTGTCTGCTGTTTGCCAGGGAATTTACAAAAATTTCTATGTTGGGTAACAGATAGAGGACTCATTCTCTTTAGCATTTAAGTAGAAACATCCAATTTCTTTAGTGTACAGTGCCCACCACAACAAGCACAGTCCTTCAGGTATATTTCCCTGTTTTGTATGCAATTTTATCTACTTGAAATAAATGTAAGCCCATTTTGTAAACATTTCTCAGTTCATCCAGCAAAGCACAAGTGCAAATAAGCAGCAGAGCTGGGTTAGAGCAGCTGGCAAGTGTGTGGTAGCTGCCCCATCCCTATGCTTTGCTGAAGCACTTTCAATCCACAGAAGTTGAACGGCAGGAAGGGTGGTAACAAAGGTGCTGCCCTGGGAATATCATTTAACACCAACAGGTTACGTGCAGCTTTTATCTAAGGCATGGCACAGGGACACAATTTCAGATAGCACAGACATGCGGATACTGCTGCATTTCTTTTCTGCCAGGACAGAGATGCCTGGAGAACAGGCATTTACACACAGGAAGTCTTTTACTGCAGTGGGACAGTTTGCTCTCAAACCTTTAATGTTGCACTCTACAAATAATTGCCTGATGAGTATTCAAGAGTCGTTTTCCTGACCTATCCCTACTTTATGTACAAAGGGAATACTTTCAGTAGGAAATAAATAAAATTTTCCACTTTTCCCTGATGCATGCGCTCACGCTTTGCTGATGAATTCCATCTTCCTGCTGCTCATAGGCTAAATAGTGAAAGCTTCGATCAATGCATTTGAACTAGTGGCCAAATACCCAACTCATACTGTGTGTTAAATACTTAAGAGAACAGTGAATAGAAGGTTCAAAGGTAGAGAGTAGGAAATGGTCTGTTCCGCTGACATCCAAACAAGAAGACCCTCATCCCATTCCTCCAGTCCCAAGAATGTAAATCCCATTAAATGAGCATTTCTGGAGACCACCTAACTAAATCCAGGTGTTACAACATTGTTCCTAGGATGCTTCCTCCAGCCTAGAGTTGGATGACAGACACAGCTCACAGTCAGAACCATAGGGAGGGATCTCACTCAGAATTCTGGTATTATATCCTCTCTGGGAAATTCTTAATGAGATAAAACTAAGTTTTCACACAAAACACACTTCACTGCAGTACTTCTTGATTTTTATCTTGGTCTAGAATTATCATATCTTTTAACATGAAAAAATCCAAAAAACTTCTAACATTTTCATAGCAAACAAACTCTCATTTCTGCCCATCATCCATCTGGATCATTAAAAATCTGTTCTTCAGTTAATCCAAATTAAAAATCTGTTACTTCTGGTCAAATCTGTTTTACTTCTGTGCAGTAGAAACTGTTTTCAAAAGGACTGCAAAAGGCCCACAGACCGTCGAACAGCTATGCAGAGCTTAGAGCACAATTACTGTGCAATAGAAGAAAGAGCTTTCTGCCATAAGTGGTAATAACAGAGATCTAAAGATGTCAGAGCTCCTGCTTGATGGTCTTACTAAGTACAGAAAATATTTTTATGTTAGAATATGTGCTATTTGTATGTATCATTGAGAAGCAACTCCAAAGAACACAGGAGATTACAGTCTGGTATCTTCAAGCTGAAAAACCACCCAGCTAGCATGGTATCTCACATATTCCTAAAATACAGGAAGTGTCTCAGGTTAAAAAAAATCAGCTCATAAAAAATAGAACAATAAAATACACGATAATTTTCAAGAAAAAAAATGATTAAATGAGTAAATTAAAAGGTATTTCCTAATCCTCCCGGGGTTCCCTTGAAAATCTACAGAGATGTATCTCTTTTCTAAAATAAATATACTTACTGTATTCTATGAAAAGCAAATATAGAGTCATAGAATAGTTTGTGGATGCAAAGGATCTCTAGATGCCACCCAGGCTAACATGTGCTCAGGGCAGGTCTCACTTCGGAGTCAGATCAGGTCGCTCAGGACCATGTACAGCAGAGATCTGAACACCTCCAATGGAGGAGAATCTGTCATGTCGCTGGGCAGCCCATTCTAGTGCTTAAACCACCCTTGCAATAGAAAAATCTCTTTCTTGTGTTTTCTCACAATTTCCACTAGGATAACTTGTGTCATTCTTTTCCTGTACCTCTCCAAGTCTGATTCCATTTCCTCCATAACCACCTATTAGGTAGCTGAAAGCATCACTTAGATGCTCCCTTAGTCTCCTTACAGCTAGTTGACAACGTAGTTTCAACATTCCTGATCAGGAATAGTATAGTTTTGCACTCTGTACAGTGCCTACTTTTTTTTTTTTGTAATAAAAGAATTTTTGCCTCTTTTCAGTTTGCTATTATCTACGGACCCAGCAGCAGATAAATGCATGAGCAACTCCTATCACAGCATTTCTCCTTAGGCACACAAACTACATGCATACACACAGTATATTGTATTATTAAATATATGCAGGGCTACCTAAGTTTTTCTGCGAAGCATACTATAACCTTGATCAGGAAGACCATGAGCGGCAAAGCCAAGCTTCTGCCATAAAAAAAAAAAAGATTTAAATAGCATGTCTAAGCAATAATGGTAAAAAACACATTCATGACATAGTTCTTGAAGCACTTGCTCAAATTTCAAACAAAGAACATGCATTTGCATTAACAGGAAAAGGGTGAACCAACACATAGCAACTGTATCTTTCAGTCAGTTCATTACTGAAAAACACGACATCTATGAAACTCTCCCAGCAAGTTCAAGGTCTTAAACCATGGAAATGATTAATCATACACATTCTTTTTGAATCATTTGTAAGGGGGCTGCAAACAAGGTAGAAATCTGGGGCCCAGAATGCTTTATGCTATCAATGTATATAACAGAAATGTAAATGAATATGAGAGAAAAAAAAGGCAAGGGAAATGATAGCCCAGTGGGAATGCCCCAGGGCCATACCACAGGGATCAAGGAGCAAGAAAAAAGAATTTCTTCATCGCCTTTCATTCTAAACTAGTAGTTTGCCTCTAGAAGCCATCTTTGAAGACTTGACAATGAATTCCAGCCATACTTCAAGGTATGCAAACCTTGTGATGGGCTGGAAAAGCTGACTACCCTCACACTCTAGCTGAGATGCTGCAGTAACCAAGAAGGATCTTTAGTGCATGGTACATTAACATTATGGAAAAACTAAAGTTATTTTTATGTCATATATACTAAGCACACTGATCTTTGAATGGCATAATTATTATCCAAGGCTGGGCTGGCAAATTCCCTCAATAGCTTGTTCACAGCAGACTTGTAGATATCCCAGGAGTTTAAAGTTGGTGCAGTGCAGAGATGCAAGAACTTAAAGGGAGACAAATAATGCTAATTTCCAACAGTCTGGGAGGTCACCTTCTCTACAAGACAATAAGAGATGCTCTTCTCGGTATGATTTAAGTCACAGTTGTTATCAAAAGAAATCTTTGAGCATGGAAAAAGTCTTTGCACTCAACTTATGCATATGAATTAGTTGATCAGAAAAGCTGCAGTCAATTCAGTTTCATAATAAATGGCTGAGGAAGAAGATGAGTTTATGAGTTTATTAATATTTCATATATTAAAACACTAAATGTAATTATTTCATATGCAATATGAAGACAGTACTGAACTTCTTTTCACTAGGAAAACACACTACATCATGTTTTTCCCCACATAGAATAACACGTCTTATACTACTGAAGTACTTTTTTTCCTCCAGTTGAGAATGTGAATTAAGTTCACAAAAGAAAATTACATTTTTCTCTATTGTTCATTTCCTCAATATCCAAGTAACCAGAAATAAGGAAGACTGGAAACACAGCAAGAGAAATTGAAGATCCCTAAGGAAAAGATACAAGATTTCAGAAGGTCCAAGGAGGGATGAAATATATATAGTCAATCAGAGGGCAGGATTTTGGGAAAAGAGATTTACTAGAAATAAAAATTGCCTCACAGCTGAAACTACTGGAATGTCTGCAGACCTAATATTGAGGAGCAAGTGCAGTAGCAGTCAGATGCTCCTGCAGTGTCATAGGGAGCACTTATTTTTCTTGACTCAGAAAAGTCTCACCATAGAGGATGTGCCTTATGCTCTGTACAGATAAACAATAAAGTACTATAGGTGAAAACAGCCATTTTCACAGAACAAACAGTAACATTATCAATACCATAAAAATAAAATCCACAGTAACATCCATGGTAAGCCCTGTGTGCTGGCATATGACAAAGGCTTAAGAAATGGTATTTTTTGTTCTGTTCTCCTGTTAGTTTTCTAAAGTAGTGAGAGGAAATAAGATCCTTTAAGACGGTGAAAATGGATTAGTGTTTTTTTGCTGAGGATTCAGGGTCAAGCCTTGCAGCGTAACCACTATGAAGATTATTAGCAGCAATAAGGAAGCTGTCTAGAAGAAAATAGAGGATTCAGTATCAGTGGTAGAGGCAATCTGTATTACTAATTCCAAAACTTCAAGACTCTGATAATAAGGGAAGGCTCAATGAAGAGCTGGAGAGCAGGTCTTTCGCCAGCGATTCCCTGAACCTGCTGTGCAAGGCACTCAAGCCCATTCCAAGTTTCCCTCCGTTTTGTGCTGAACACATCCCAAGCTTGTTTTATTCAAATTATGCAAAAACTGAATCCAGTGTTGCTGGGTTGGTGGGAAGAAGGGGTGAAGGGAGAAGCATGAAAAATAAGTCAGCAAAACAGATCAGAAGCACATAGTTGACCGAGTGGTTTGGCATGGGCACTATTATCCCAACAATGAATAATGGGACCAGCCCTGGGAGAAATACTGAGGATGAGGCCCCTGGAAAACTGCAGCATTCTTTTGCTCCTTAGTCAAGTTTCAAATGAATACGCCTCTGTCTCGAACATATGTTCCTCTGTGAGGCTGTGGCTTTCACCCAAATATCAGGGGCAACATTCATTCCAGGACGCCCAGGCTCTGATGCCCATCGCCGACCTGCTCCGGCCGCCAGGGACACGGTGGCTGCAGACAAGGGACAGCAGGGCAAGCAGAGAGACACGGCTCAAGAAGCACAGGGGCTTACCAGGGATGCCTCCGAGTACTGTAAGCTATGGAGGCCTCTCATCTGAGCTTCAGAAAGTGGCAGCAAACTCACAACAAACCCTGCATAGACACACTCTGGGCCAAAGGACATCACCTATAACACAGATGTGCCCAATTTCTGTTTAATTTTTGCACCTAATAGACACATTACAAGTCAGGTGTAAGTTAACAGGCATGCACAGATCAGATCCATCACAGTTCATGTACAACTGGTAATTTCTGCCAGGTTTCACCAGCCCATCATGTGGCTTATTCTAGACACAGAACAAGATGATTCAGGCCATTCAGAGACATATTGAACCACATACAAGAGGTCCATGGTGGAGGGAAGGGGAAGAGAACTGCAAAGAGCTTCCAGTGAGAAATCTAAGCTCACTCATTTGAGGTTATCACTTGGCCTTTTGGAAAGCCATAACTCCAGATGCAAGGCCTTGCAAACCTACGTGCCTACCACTGCTTGAAGACAAAGTAACACAGCCAAGTAAGTTAAAAATAAAGACTGCTAAAACAACTTTTCATACTGCCACACACACTCCTTTACGGTTTCCTCCTCCTTATGTTCTCATGCAGACTCTTCCCAGACGTGCACCAAGGTGGCACTGCTCTGAAGGTACCAGACAGGTTTGTCTCCTAGTTATCTCCCTGCCTCAGGCCTGCTGGTCTCAAGTCCTTCCCCATATCTGCTGGCTACTTTCTGGATGATCATCTTCCTCCATCTACCCCATACATCACTTTGTGGTTGCTTACAGCCTTCCAGCTTCTGCTTTTCCAGCAGTTTTTGCACTCTGCAACAGTTGCCCCTACTGTTTTGTCATTTAGCGTAATACATTTCCCTTCAAAACAAATTCTTGTGTTGATTTGCAAATACATAAATACAATTCCTTCAGTGCAAGCATGAAGAGACGTGAATGCATGAATAAATGGTCACTTAAAGCACGGGGTAGATGCACGCAGCTGCAGGGGCCTTGCTAGCATTTAAATTCAATTGCCAGCTAGCTGCTCTTGTGTCAGCGCTCTTCCGGCGCAGAGGGATCTTGTGACAGCAGCTCTCTGCAGAAGGCGATCTAGGCGCACACCAGCAGTGCTCGTCCCAGAAACAAGGGATTCACATTTAGGAATGCCTCAAAATATTTTCTGGTGCAATTATGACTAGCTTACAGCAGTGACATTTTAGCTCGCTAAAAACGATAATGAGTTAACTCTACCAGCTAGGGTCCCATAAAAGGGTCTCTCTGCATGAAGTGAGTCACTTGAGTGTGTCACTTAATCTGCAGTTACATTTTAAATTCCATTTATATTACAGCTTTATTAAACTATGTGTATGATTTCCCACAAATAGTACTTTCAGTTGTTATACTATATCAGTAATAATTATAACGATTTATTCATACATTCAACTTACTATTTGAAAGAGTTCGATTAGAAATAAATCTCAATTAAACTGAAGTAAAACAGCTTGAAGTTATTTTCCTTTTTTTCTCTCTCTCATAAAGACCCTTCTAAAAAGAGGGTATCTATCTAACTAATATGGAGTGCACAAGCTGATAGTGCAACCTGATAATGAAATAACACTATAATTGCTAAAACAGTTTTCATCTTCTTCCTCTATCACATTGCCAAGAGCCTTGCAAGACCCTTGAGAAAAAAACAGAACTTTTGACAACTGTCACAATAACTAATATCTGTCACCACCACTATATAAGGTGCTGGAAACTTCATAACTCCCTTTCTAAAGCTCCCTTCTCTCTAGCAATATCCTTGATTGTTTTCAGATACAATTTCCGTCCTGGCTGCAGTAAAGACAGCTTCACTCCTCATACAGAGTTTCCTTGCTCTCTTCTACCTACCTAATTTTAGTATTCAATTTTGCGTATGGAAAAAAAAACTACTTGTTGCTAATTTGATTACAAATCCTGAATCCCAACTTGAGCTCAGGATTTTCAAGGGGATCTTGACAACTGATACCCAGTTAACGCCTGCAGATCTATTGACCGTGTCACTTACCTACAAAGCAAACTTTGGTGGCATTCATTTTTATTTCAACAAAACCAGTTTTGGCTGTATGTTGTAGATCACATAGAATAAGGAATAATTTGGAAACTCCTAGCATATGATAAACTCAAGTAAAGTATACACAGTTCATTTTAATTTTTTCCTCCAAAGTACTCTCTCCCTTGATTTCATCCTCGTCCACCTTGTAAGTTTCCAAATCAAAGTCCTTAGGTATGACCAAGATCTATCTCCAAAAGAAACTTCTGATTCTAAATCAACATTTCAAATGCCCTAAGAATACTACAAATATCTTATGTAAAAATCTGAAATGTTGCAAGTAAAAGAATGCTGGGGAGAGAGACTTTAGGAAGGTAGTGTAATCAGGCAGCCATCACTACCAATTCACATAATTGTAAGGTATGTTATTTAGTAATTTCAGCAGCAGCTAGTTGTTTCATACTGCACTTTAACAAGTGAACATATAATTAAAAATTGGGTTTATAATTTCTTTGACATAAATAAGTGTGGCCCCCAAAATAAGTATGCAATTGATGAAACCATCTTCCCACTAAATATTTCTTTGCTTCTGCTCTAAGAATAACCTTTTTTTTAATAAAGGATGATGAAAACAAAAGTTAACCAAAAGATCAGACAGCGAGAAAGACACAACAAACAGATTACCTACAGATAAATGACTAAAATGTCAGAGCCAACCACAATTTTTCCCTAAGAAAAGCAGACTAATGGTAAAATGGAGGATGATATTCATTTTGAAAGTATTTCCAGAAATAACCAGGAAAATCTGAATTCCTAAGCCACTAAGTATTTTTCACTTTCTAAATCAGAATCTTCTAGGAAACATGAGGGAAAAAAAAATGCCCTCATGTATCCTCTAGACAGATTCAGGGAAAAAAATAAACAATAAAACAAAACTAATAAACAAACAAAAAAAAAACTCAGGCCACATTTGGAACAAGTCCTTTTTCAAACCATGTCCTTCAGTCAAGAGGACGGCCAACTTTGTCAAGTCAAGTCAACTTTGCTTCACATTTGCCAGCACTGTATCAAGGGAAAAACCAATCAATTCAAGCAGTAGCAGCAGCTGGAAAGACTTTGGAAAATGACTGTTAAGTCATCTTAAGATAATGTGTGAAAATTAGCAAGTCTTCTTGAAGGAGGAAAGGGCTTACTTAAAGCAGTTAAAGCAGCAGAGCAATTGATGTGCGTGGCTTGGAAAAAGCAGCAGAGGACAAAAGAAAATGAGAGATGACAAGAGTATCAACAGAAATAGTCTGTGTTTCATAATTTGGAGGAAACTTCAGAAGAATAGATTTGCATTTATAAGACAAAAGGATGAATATTTAGGATCATTCAGTTTGTTTTTAAAATATACAAACTTAACTATAATGGCTGAAAAAGAAACAACTGTATAGAAATAGATGCAATCTGGGATTGATTGTGAATAGATTTGTCCTCTTTGAGCAGGAAGTAAAGAGAGACCAAGTAATTTAATAGATTTTTTTCCCCCGGGGCAAAAATGAGCTCCAAGATATATTCTCTGACACTTTTCTTACATTACTCAAGTAATGTGGGAAATGCCACTTCACTATGGATACCTTTCATCCTGAATAGAGGATTCTGATACTGTTAAGTATGATTTCAGCTTACATTGCTGAAAAATGGAGAAATTGATTCAAGCAATTTAATTTATTTTAAACTACATTAGTATTACTGAGCCTTCCTGTATTGTTCAGTTGCAAGGATACAGATATCACAGAACTTTAAACAATTAGACAAAAAGTGAAAATAAAGATCTGTGATGATTTATTGTGTTTATAGAACTTCTGTTCCCATTAAGTGTTGCAGATTCTACGGTGAGATAATAGCTCCTGATATCCACCATTTATTCCACAGTGTTACATTTCCGGCTTTCCTATGTTAGAGCTTTCAGAACTCATTCGTTTTTTAACTATTAGGAAGAACAAGAGAGACAGAATCAGCCATATAACGTGCTTGTCCTTTACAGACTACTATAAAAGGAATTGTTCTAATGTTGGCGAGAAAGCAAGAATTCCATTTTCTGAAAAGTGACTTGGCTTCACCTTTGGTTTCCATTCAACCTCTGATGCAACTGAAACTTTCTCCTCTGTAAACAGAGTGCAAGCAAAGCAAACACTTTAATCTGGATCTTCTACATTTTCAGTGAGTGACTAACCAGTGGTCTACCAAACACTTATAAACTTGGCCTTAGAACTCCATGTAAATACTGTCTATTTTCCATTCAATTTACAGAACATGGAGGGGAATAAACATTGTATTTTTAAGTATGTAGGATATATCAAATCAAATTATAAGAAAAGGTTGATAGTAAATAAAATAAAATGAACAAGAAATGGAAAATACTGTTGCTCTGCCAAAATCTAGCGCAAGACATGCATTTACTTTGGGCTACCAACCATCTCCACTGAAAGAGGCATAGAATGAAATATCATCGCCAGTGATTTGCACCTTCGCAACTTTGTCTTCCCTGCTATTGAGTTCTAATGAACCCTTTTTAAGTGCTGCAGGATTGCTGTAGAAGTGTACTTGTGGACACTGGACTCTCCGGACTTCTCAAGTTTTTCTTTCTTGGAAGGTCATCCACTGTGGAATGGATTAGACAGTCCTAAGTCAAAGGCTTTCAAATTGACAGAGAGGGTTGGAAAGGCTGGTTCATACTTTCTAAGCCTAGGAAAGTTACAGGATAGCTTTATGTCTAACAGTTTTATGTCCTTCAGCCAGGTTAAAGAAATGGACGAAAATCTTCCTACTTATTCCCATCTTCAGCATCACGCATCTGCACCAAAACATGTTCCTGGCTGCTTAACAGCTTATTTCCAGGATCCATCATCTAGGAGCTTCATGAGGGGCTCCTTAACATTGCCAATAATGCCAACTATAATGCATCATTAACCTTTTAAAAAAATAAACAGTGACCACACAACTTTTCACCACCTCAGTTTGGTGACAGCTCAGCTTGTTTAGCCAGAAAAAAAATCAGAAATAACCCCTTCTAAAGGAGAAAAAAAAAAAAAAAAAGGAAAGAAGAAAATGAACAGAACTACAAAAGTAATTGTGTAGGTGACTAGCACGGTGCGGGACGGAACTCAGAAGGACAGATGGACAGAGACCCTACAGCTCTCCACAAATCTTTTGTCATATATGCCATCAGGAGAATGCTACCTGGGTCAAAGAAGTAATAGGTTTCTTAGGAGACTCCTGCACTTGGTTTTGTCCTTCTTTCTTTTCTTCCTTTCCTCCCCCAAGCCCCACTTGTTTTTTTCCCCACTCTTGTGCCCCTGTAGTCCATGACCGTCACCAGACAACGCTCCTGCTTTGATAAGAGAACACGCCAGCCTCGACGGAGCGGCAGAGCTTCCTGGGAGAGAGCACTGTTGCCTTGTTCACAATCCAATCAAAACCTGCATGCACCAGGGAAAAAATAAACCAAGGACATGGCTATTCCGTCTCACTGTGATTTGGCTCGCCTTCAAGTCACATACCCTGTATATCTGAAATAGCAGCACCGCCTCCATTAGCTGAGCCTTGCAACACTTTAATCAAAGTATCTTTCAAAATAAAAAGGCAGAAATGTCAAATTCCAATCACCCTTTACGTTCTTTCCATTCCCTACAATACGCAAAATTCAGCGGCTCTTGCGTGGATAATTCCCCTCACAAACAAACGCGTCTCTGTGCCGGCACTCCGACGCACTCACGCTCACCAATTTTAGAAGGTGGCAAACACCCATGTGGCGAGACACGGTGGCTCCTCAGCAGTCGTGGGCGCTCAAGGTCAAACACACGATACCAGCTTAATTGATTTTCACAATAATTTCCACGCTTTGGAAGAAACCTATCTGATTGATCTTCAAGGGGGGCAATGTCAAAGACCTTGTCAAGTGCATATTAAAAGTAGCTTTCTGCCTGTGTTCTCTCTAAGCTTTTTTAACAGGCCATTTTTGAGGGGCTGGAAAACTGCAGCTTTCCCAGACTTTACTGACAGCCACAGGAATCAAGTGGTCAAAAGAAACAGAAACGAGGGATCTGATTAGCCTGACTAAACTTCTCTCATATTTATATAACGCTCTCTTGTTTTGTGTCATTCATAATCCCTGTAGGTCCCCAGAATCTACCAGTAAAGCAAAGCAAAGCAAAGCAAAATATGACAGTCTAGGACCCCATCTAGGTGAGCTCCACACACCTCCCAGTTTTTAGTTACTCTTACTAGATGATTTTCTCTCTAACTTGTGTTTTTTAAAAAGAAATTCTGAAATCATCAGGATACTACATAAAAAAATACCACAGGAAGAAGATATATTGACGATTAAGGCATTTTTGCAGTGTTTTCTATGAGGAAATGTTTACGATTGTATTCTTTCGTATTTTATGACTAGAATTATACTAGATGTCTAGAATCACTGTCTCATACATAAATACTCAAATTCACATGAGCATACCTTTTTGCTTGAAGAATACCATATATTTCTTCTACTCATGTTTACTAACTGTACTTATCCATTAGAAATAAGAGGTTGCAAACAATCGATAAAAAATCACTCAGATGGCGATGGATTCCTTATAAGATACAGAACTAGAGAAAGAAAAGACCAGGAAAATAATCTCAAACACTATCACCCTTATGATTTAAATAATATCCACAGATTAAAATAGGAGCTGTGATCGGAACCCAGAAAGATTTTGACTGTCTTAAAATTTAGCACCTCATTCCTTCAAAACACAGCATTTAAAACTTCCCAATTTGTTACACAAATGGGAAGTAACCGAGAACGCAGTTTGTAAAATTTGCAATATTATAGTAAATATTTGCAACAGGTACTTAAAATAAAAATGAACGTCTTTCCTCCACATGTATGTTTTTAGGAAGATGAATGAACGTGTTCTGTGGCCTAACCCAGCTGGCAAACCATTCCTAAAAGCCACAGACTGCTAACCATTATTTTTGCTTTCCACAATGCTCACTCTTTGATAAGGCCCAATCATTTCAAATTCCCAGTGCTGCTCTGCTTCCCCAGACAGTGATACGGTATTATCACAAGTGCATTCCTCTTGATAACACAGTGATGCTATAAAGTTCCACTGAATTTACTGAGAAGCCTTTTCCAGTGGATAGCTGTAACACAGTACAATCATTATCCTTCCAAATGATGATTAAGCTTTGGGGTAACATTTAATTGAAAATGTACTGTGAAAATCAACTAGAACCAAGGCTGCTTCATTCACAATTCAGTTCAATGTGATTTTGTCTAAGAGTAACCCATGACACAAATATATAAACTTAATCCTGTTATCTCAGGAGATCTTTTAAAAACACTTAACTCCTTTGGCAATTCTGAGGCTCAAATAAAATAATTTCATAGCATCAGGTATAAGTCTAGACTTAAACTAAACTTTTTTTTTTTTTTTTTTTTAAGTAATGCACTTTTTCAGGTATAAATAGCTCAGTCCAATCAGTAGCTATAGTCTATTAGTTACATAATTGAATCTTTTACTTAAAAGAAAAAGCGAGTAGGTTGATTTTCACAGGATCATCAGTTTCATACATAACCTGCTGCTTGACTACTGTTCCTTGACTGCTGCCCTCCGCTAAATAACTGTCCCCAAAAGGGCCACAGAGAGCCATGGTACAGTAGGTTAGCACAGGGACCAAGAATTAGGGAGCTGCCACTAAATATAGTAGACAGGACGAAGCATTTTCCTCCACAGATTGGAGAGTGATTTTAAAAGACAATCTTTCCCCAGATAGAAAAAGAAACCTTGTGTTCTCCTCTTCCTGTCTCATTCAATGTTCTTAGGCCATGGCAAATTGCAAGCCTCAACACGAACAGCCTTTTAACACAGAACAGTTGCACCGCCAACCCAATGCCACACTAGGCGTTTCATGTGGCCAGCTTTGGAACAGCTTTAGGCTGACGCAGCAGATCAAACGTCCATGAAGAATTTATGTGCATTAGTGCATCCTCAAGTCCAGTTTCATCCAGCAAGGATGCAGTTTGTGTGCTTCGAGACCACTCCTGGAGCTGAACCAAAACATGGCAAGCAGGGAAACCTGGGAATTCACATCAGCAGCACACTTCTACACCAGTGTAGATGATATACCACTTGTATGGTAAAATCATTATAACTCAGATGAGACCCCTTGTGACCACTACATTTCAGGCAGGAATAGTTCTTTACTGTATTGACTCTAGTTTATTAGTTAATAAATTAATTATAATAACTAAATAATTATTTCTATTTTTAGTCACTACTTTGTGCAAATCCAAGAAGAGAATGAGTGCCTGTATGTAACTGTAAGCAGAATTTGGTTCTGTTTCAGATTAAGGTCACGGAAAGACGGTTACATCTACCAGAAAAAGAGCATATGATACTGAATCCCCTGGTGAGGGTGGATTCTGAGATAAGGTTTACAGTAATCTCATCTTAATTAAAAGAAAATGAAATCTGTGATATCTAATTTCCTCTTCTCTTGATTATTTAGGTGTCATTGACAGAGTACCTGCAGAAACCTGGAAGAGACAGTTCCTGCCCACAGAGTTTTCAATCCAGCTCAGACAGAAGCAAGCACTGAAGAGCTCAGGAAAGAAAGTGAAGCTCAGTGCAGGGAATGAGCACCTTCAAGTTTTCACAAAGCTCATTCTCACAGATATGAAAGAAAGCAGGAAAAGGAGAACCTGCATTTATTACTGCAGCAAGGGGAGAGACATAAGAGAGAAAGGAACAGGTGGGTGCAGAAATCAGTTTGAGAGGAAACTTTAAGAAAAGAGAGGAATGAATTTAAAAAGAAATTCACAAATGTAAGCAACTTTGCTGTCAGTTCTGCAAGTCAGAGTACAAAGTTTTCATCCGCTACACAGAAAGCATGCAAAGGGAACCAGAGGGAGAAGTGACATCCTCTGAGTGAAGACCAGAGATAAGCTCGAGAGCTTTATTTTGGATGTACTTTATAACATACTGCAAATGGAGGCTTTCCTTTTTTATTGAACTACAGCTATAAAAAACCTTGACAATATTACACAAAATCATATTGAGAATAATGCTTTGCCCTTTAAAAAGGAGTCAGGATAGAGGTGAGGAAAACAGATCAACTAAATAATTCCCAAGATGTGCTAGGCCAGCTCCCTTTCATATTAGATATGAACACAGTTATATGATAATTTAGCAAGTGCTTTAATGGCTTGTCATGAATGCTCTTCATCTGCTAAATATACACCTGGTTTGTTATTCATATTTTTCAGAAGTTCTAAAACAGCTTTTTTTTTCTTTCAACTAGTATATCTTCAGTGCGCATTCATGACTTCTGAGCGAAGCTACAGAAATCTCTGATTATTTAGCAGGCAGCTCCCCATGCCGACCTGTTTCCTGCCCAAGGCTGAAGAGCATAGAGTGATCAATATTGGGCAGACTTGCGAAGTGAGTAGATAGGGAAGTGAACATAGAAAATCCTCCTTATTCTTCTCAAAAGAGCACCAGCAGAAAAAGGTTTGGCACTACATTTCCCCCTTACCAGAGGAAGTAAAACTCCTGCCCTGTCCTCCCCATCATGCAATATTTTCAAAAGTGAAGCAATCTGCCTCCTTATCTCATATGTGGTGGTGATCTCATTACTCCTTCTTGAATTCTCAGAGAAGAGAGTCCTAATGCTGACGGACCTCTCCCAGAGGCATAAAACTGAGTCTGGAAATATTAGATCTTAAATAAGATATAACAGGAAAACACAATTAGATTTATTATTAAAGAAAGCAAATTGTGGCATAAAACCACACCTGCAACCTCGAATTTTTTGTTCTAAGCTTCCTTCATGTCAAACACAAGAAAATGTAACATCATTTTCAGAAGTTTCATCAGAATTGGGTGAATCTGCAGTGCATTTTTTGTGATGATGGAGCAGAGAGAGACGGAATGACAGTGTGCATTCCCCTGGCTTCTGTGATAGAAAAAGGAAGAGAAAAAGAGGAATTCTATTACTGCACAGACACAGGGCTAAGCTGAACGTGGAAGGCAGAAAATAGATTATAAAACAGGGGGCGGGCACTATAGATTAAGGCAGGACAATTCTGACACATTCTCGCTCTCAACACAATCTGTTCGGGGAGCTTGGGTGGGGGAGGCAGGAGAAAGATCGTCTGCGAGTTTGTTAGATGGATTTTAAACCTCTCGCTCATTCTTTTCTCCTTGACATCCTCTATTCTTCTTCTTCTCATTGCAGATAAAGACCAGCTTCAAGCTAACAAACAAGCAGAACTCTGGAAAACCTGCTTGCTCTTCCCCGGGCAGCGCACCGGAGAGCTCGGTGGCTGTTCGCTTTCAGCAGAGCTGACACCCCCTCGCTCAGTCACTACCAGACAGTTTAGTAATGAGAGAGGAGATCTCTTACTGTGTAAGTTAATATAAGGCAGTGAAACTGCATATGCCATTCAAGTTCAAAGCAGCTGATTAATCCTTTGATGTGCTGCCAAATTATTATAACAATGACACTTTTTTTCTCTCTCTCTCCCAGATATATCGGTCTGTCTTCTCAAAGGAAAAAAAAAAAAAGAAAAAAAAGAGGCTTAGTAAGTGGCACACCTCAGGAAGAAATGTATTTTCTTTATTCAAGGCAAAGCTGGGTAACATTTCCGGATTACGCTTTTCATATATAACGGTATGTACAGGTTTTTACCTCCCCCCCCCTCAAAAAAGGAGGCATTAAAGATTCTCTCTTTATTTTTCCCCTAGTGCTATATCCTTTTTTTCAGCTTGGAAAGTAAACACTTAAAAATGCATGCTGTTAGTGAGCTGCGTAGTGCTGCACTGCTCTGTCAAAGTGAATATTGCGATAAATTATGCCAGTCTGTCCATACTTACAATAATCTTCCACTTCCTCATACCAAACAGTGTGAGCAGACATGAAGCCTCTCCACAAGGGAAAAAAGAAGCACAGAAGAAAAACAAAAGCACAATATTTCTTGGCAAAGTGTATTCCAACTTAGCTGCGGCAGCAGCGTGCGCGATGACAGCTCCGAGCGCGGCGGCTCCGAGGAGCAGCGCGGCCGGGCGCGCGGTGACGGCCGAGCGCGCCTCGGCGCCCGTGTCCCACGCAGGGAAAGCGAAGCGTGCGCTCCTCACTCCCCCGGAGCCGGCATGGTAACTAATGCCCCTGCTCTTCGGAGGCCCCGAAATGTTTCAAATTCCAGGACCTGCGCAGAAGCAATACTCCGCTTCCCTCAAAACAGAGCTGATTTCCCATAATAGGACAGCCCATGCGCTTTACTTATAAGGCTCTGCTCCCAGGGCGGTGTGGGGAACAGGCTGAAACTCCAAGCTGCAGCTCTCCAAGGAACATGCAGCCCTACTGACCCGGGGTATTCACCCCTCTCCATTCAATTGCCCCTATGAAGCTCATTTTCCCACCCCACTGCAGCCAATGGCCCGCAACCGATCCCCAAGGAGGATCCTCCCGATTTAGGAACTTGGACGTATTTGTCCGTCCTTTCCTGGTATTGCTTTCTCACATTGCAGTCTCTCCCCCAAATGGGGGGAGGGAGGAAAAAATAGTTTCACGTGCTTCATAACTAATTGTGTAAATACAAACACGGGCTGCAGCAGGTCAGAAGCTGCTTTAAATTAGAAATAATTAATTAATAAAAGCTCCTGCCTTACATTTGACCTTTCCATTCCCTGTGAAGCCACATGGTCACTGTTGCTATACACAGCCCAGAAACAACCCACAGAAGAAACAGCCAGAAAACAGCACATGAAGTGTGTCTCACAGACTGTTGCTAAATGCAATGAGGCAGCTTTCCTGAACCCCCAAATCCTACATATATATATATATATACACACACACACATATACATATGTATACATATATACATAGATATATATACATATATATATGTATATATACTACACATACATATATATATATAGTGTGTGTGTGTGTGACCTTTACACAAACATAGGCCCTAAAGGATCATGTTATTAATTCATGATTTGAACAGCTTTTTGAAAGGACCCAGTCATTTCCCTCTTTCTGGTATTTCTGTATTTTGTTTTCTAATATCTAAAAAGCTGAAAAATATATTTATGACTTCAAGACTAAAATGTCTAGTCTACAATGACTACAAGTTTATACATATAACCCTGGATTATACAGAATGAAAATAAATATAAAATGAAGCACATATTGGATACCTCTAAGTAAATTTGTTTTCAAATTTAACACACATCTAACCTTTATGACCACTGGCATCTTCCACACTGATAGTCAAACTAATACCCAGCAGAACCTGGATGTACAGCACATGCCAACAGACACCAAAGGATTAATTTGCAGCCCACAGGAACTGCAAGTCATGAACCGATGTAGAAAATAATCTGAAGCAGAGCACAGCACTCTGCAACAGCAGCAGCATTTTGATTATTTGAGGGAGAAGGAGACCGAGCAAACCGAAGCCTCAAGAAAAGGAGCTGCTTGTTAGGCAAAACCTGGGTTTTAAAATATTTAGCATTACCCTTGATAAGGCAGATTGCCAGTAACTGAAGCACAGTTCCAATAATGCACTTAAGGACCAAAAGTGGAAGTGCTGGAGCAGGCAGGTCTATGGCCTGTGGCCACAGCTGCCATCCTCTGGACTGTCGGCCAGCTGACACTTTCAAAGAAGTTTCAGTTTTTATTCCAAACTTTCTGGGTGCCTGAAGCCCTGTTTCTCTGTATGGCCAGGGGGCCTCAGTCCTGACAGAGCTCTGTGTCCTGCCCCCATCCACCTCTAGGCACCATCCACAGAGCCCCTGCCTCTGCTCTGACCATGTACTTAAGGTCCTCAGAGACGGCCTGCAGCTCTGCAAGAAACACCACGCCAGCCAGTTCGTGACTCTAAAGCACAGCTCAGGTGTGGCTGGTGGTCACGCTCGCAACAGCTTACAAGTTAATCTTTCATATGCAGGAAATCCAGATTTATTTGAAGTTTCAGAACCCCTATGTCTCAAGAGCGTTGACCCTTCATTCACTGGAGGATTAAAACTTTCTGCTTAGAAACATTCTCACTTCCTGCTACTGAAATTTGACCCCTGTAAGGACAGAGATTGCACATTTTTTCTGAGCCTCCGAAGGAAATTACAAAAGTAAATGTTAATTCCTGCTGGATTGGCTGGTTTCCTTTTGGGAGGGAAAAGGGTTAAGAAAACTGAGAAGCCCTTAAAAACTAAAGGCCACTTTCAATGGCTATGAATGCTGTCATAGGTTTAAACTACAAAATGGTACTGCAAAGAGGAAGGTTTTACATGCATCCATCAGCTGCTACTGGCTACATTGGTATTTATTAATATTGCGTGGAAGAGACAAAAATCACAGAGTGTTGAGGTTGGAAGGGACCCCTAGAGATCATCTAGTCCAACCCTCCTGCTCCAGCAGGGACACCCAGAGCACGTGGCACAGGGTGGCATCCAGGCGGGTTTGGAAGATCTCCAGAGAAGGAGACTCCACAGCCTCCCTGGGCAGCCTGTTGCCCTTCCCCTACAGGAAGGTGGAACTCCCTGTGTTTCAACCTGTACCGGTTACCTCTCATCCTGTCAGTGGCCACCACAGAGAAGAGCCTGGCCCCATCCTCCCTACAATCACTCCTCAGGTTCTTGAACATATTGATCAAATCTCCCCTCAGCCTTCTCTTCTCCAGACTAAACAGGCCCAGCTCGACTAGTCTTCCTCATACAATAGATGCTGCAGTCCCTTAATCATTTTCGTGGCTCCACGCTGGACCCTCTCTAGAAGTTCCATGTCCCTCTTGCACTGGGGAGCCCAGAACTGCACCCAGTACTCCAGGTGCGGCCTCACCAGAGCTGAGCAGAGGGAGAGGGTCACCTCCCTCACCCTGCTGATTTTGACCCTCTCAGTCAGCTTTTACTTGGAGTTTCTTGTCTGAAGCATTAGAAGCTCTAGCTCTCTTCCTTTAAGATCAAGAAGCAAGTCACAGCCTCACTGTAGATGTGTATCAAGTAATTAATGTATATCTGATAAACACTGTCTCATCAGGGACTACTTGTCTGACCTTCCCTTCCAGCTGCTCCAAGGAGCAGGCTGTAACCTGCATCCCTACCAGCCAGCGCTCGGGATGGCAATATCAGTATCACAAGATGGGCAATAAGCAAGCTTCAAAGTCACAGGCAGGATGGAAAATTCAGAAAGATATTAAAAGATTTTTTTCAATTATTTCTGGAAGCTCTAGTTTAATGTTGCCTGTCCTCTTTCACAACCAGCAATGGGTTAAATCAAAGAAAATTGCCTTCTTCACGGTATTGGCCAGGGTAATTTTCAGATGTCTATTAATAAACACTTATACAGAGCCTGTTTATTTTACTGCTTGAGAAGTCGTTGTGAAAAAAAGGCAAGTATTGGGAAAGTTGAAAATATCTCTTTTCTCATGGCAAGAGTGTGACAACAATGCAAAACTAGAAAAAAACTCCAAAGAAGGCAGCAGCAACTTCAAAACAGGGCCCAACTATAAACTTCCCGGCCAGGGACCATTTAGGAAGTTGGATTCAACATGCACCAGTGCCACTCGAGAAAAAACAGTGGATTTCAAACCTGGCTGCCAAACTTGGATGTTATTGTCTTTACAGCGTAAAAAGGGTGAGGTCAGGACTTGAAGATAAGGGTAAACGCTCAGACCAGACATATGAATCTTATTCATAGATATCTAACTCTCCCCCTCTTGTACAATATTAAAGAGCTACACTGAAATTCAGGACTTTTCTGTCAGAAAACAAACATCAACAAAACTCCCAAACCAGACACAAGTGGAAAATTTTATCTTTGACTTGAAAGAGAATTACTGCACTAGCCAAATAATTTGAGAACATGTTCTCAAATAAATAAATAAATAAGTAAATTGAGAACTGCATGTTAGCAACCTCTGGAGAGGAGCGAATGTCCCATTTCACTTTAATTTACTATTATACCAACACCAAAAAATGAGTACACCATACTCTGGTTTACATAACAGACAGCAGCTCCTTGCCTGTTAACAGATAAAACAAGAAAATAACAAGTTGATAGTATACCACATGGAAAAGATTTACAAACCTCTTAGGACTTTTCCAATATTCCAATGGCACATTTGGTTTGACAAAACAACGTCCGGTAAAACACTTACCGCATGAACCTAAGATAAACAGTATTTTGATTATAATTTCAGAAAACATTTCAACCTTTATTGAACCCTGTTTTTAACTCCCTGCCAAAGCTGACCAATAAATAAATAATTAAGTAAATAAAGGCAATCCAAGTCTGCTGCTCAGTTCAACTGTCAGGCTCGTGAGTTCTCTCTGTGCTCTTGCCAGTATTTGCAAATCTATTGCATCCATCAGCGTAGGAGGAACTGGTTAGTTAGCTCCAGGGAACATGGAACTGAAGGGAAGGGAGAATTGGGATGTGAATGTTTTAAGCATTAATGCTCAGCATGTGCGCTCTTATTAGTCTTGGTGGTATACTGGCTCAGGGTCTTTATATTATTCACTTCCTGTCATGAAAAATTCACTTGTGTGTCAGCAGCAAAGGAAAAACAAAGCTTTGACAGCTTTATCAGTACAGAAGTAAATAAAGGGCTTCTAATTTTGCTGTGAAATCAGCAAGAAAACAAAGTCTGTCCAACATGAGCTACAGAAGCACATTTTACTACTTTTATTTCTCAACCTACTTTTACTTCAAAAAGGAATACACTGTAGAGAATGTTAGTACAGATGGCATGTTTGTTTTTTCTTTTTCTTTTTTCTTTTTTTTTCCCCCTCCCGTTTCCAAGCAGTTCCTACTTCTATCTTTTTTTTTTCCCCCTCCCGTTATGTTTATTTAATCTGTAGACCAGAAAGTAAAAGATAAAAAAAAAAAAATTCCCTTGCCCTAAATTACAAGAAAAGCTCTGGCTTCCAAAGAGTTTACAGTCTAAAAGTTAATAGTCTAAAGTAAAAATATATATATATAGTCTAAAAATTATCATCTATTATATAATGATTAAGGCTCAGTCCTCTCATGCAAGAGGCTACTGAAAACCACAGTTTTGACTCAATACATCTCTATATCATGAAACACTTTTGCTTGAAACCACACTCTAACACATTAAGCCATATATTATAACTTTATTTGTGCTTTCCCCAAGAAATCTATCTATCTTGTTTATACTGTAGTCACTTTGAAATAGGGATTAGTCTCTTTTGGAAACCATCTAGCATAAAGTTCTGGTCTCACTGCTTATTACTTCAGTATAAGAAATAACACTCACAATAATTAATATCCATTCTGGAAACCAGTGCTGAGAAATGACCAGGGCTTTCAAAGCATGGGAAGTCCCTTTGGGGCAACATCCCAAGGGAATTTAGCATGGCAGTATTTGCTGTCCTTTTCCAGTATGGATAATGCAGATCTTTATTCACAGACACTGTCAGTCCTCCAACATTCAGATACTTTCATCTCATTGGAAGTGTAATCAGTCTTGATGGGAGGTCAATTTGACCAGACCACCCAGGAGACATTGAGCCATAAAAAGGCAAGCTTAAGAAAGGCTAACAAATGATATGAAAGCTAATATTAACAATATACAGAACAGAGGAAAAAAGATTTTAATTACTGATATAATACATGGCAGGAGTCTGTAATAAAGAAGAAGTGGAATTAATCACTGGTGCTTATAAAATATCTGATCTTAAACTCTCCAGGGAATCACAAATGATGAGTAAGGAGAACACTAACATACAGCAAATATTACGTATTACATATTATACAGCCAATAATCCCACTTTTAGATTTAGATGGGAAACACCCAAATCACCATAAACATGCCACGTAGCCTGCAGAGAGGATCCTCCTCCAGCGAGGGTCAGAGTACCTACAGCAGACTCCTATCCCAAATGCCCTCTGAGGGAGTCTGCCTGCCCCTGTTCTCTCTCTGCCCCCTTCACTGCATGTCTACTTCAAGAGGGGTAGAGGCAAGACTGGCCTCCCCTCCCCATCTTCTCAAAATCAACAGGAAGAAAATCTGAGCACAAAGGGCAGAAGTGAAGCCTGGCCCAGCCCATCAGGCCCATCCCATTTGAGAGGCAGCAGTTAGGCAGTCAGGCGGGCTCTAAAATATGCATTAAATTGACCCAATTCTAAAAGATGTTGCAGCTTAACTCAAGGAAAATCTATACTAAACTTCATTGTTACCATTAAAGAGGGATTGATGCCAGAGTCCAAAATGAGTGGTTGCTCAAGTGCAAGTAATTGTGACTTGATTACTTACATTGTATGTAAACAGATCCTAACCAATTCCATATACACATGCACATTTGCCTGTGTGTGTACTGCTGAGAGACCAATTGCACACACAAACAAGTGCAGGAGATGGTAACATATGTGTTTATGTCTCTATACATCTTTTAAGAGGATTCACAAAGTTGAAAACAATTACAAACTCTAATCAGTAAGGAGAATGAAGTTAAGCAGAAAAATGTGAGTGATAATTGGAAGATGTTTGTAATTACGTTCTAGCTGCCTACACACCATTATGAAGTAAGGAAGTTCCTCTTCTTTAAAACAAACAGCTACAAACAAAACAAATTCAGTTCAGAAGAGAAGCAGGTATTTAAAATACAAAAACAAAGACACTATGTAAGGAACAGGAGAGAAAAAAAAAGCCAAACTGCCTGCAAAGAATATCAGTAAGGAACTAGGAAGTGACCATCAATCCGAGTCAACAATCCATATGCGTTCAACAAGTCACCTACATTTGCAGTCAAGCTGTATTCATTCTGCAAAAGACAACTCAAGGTCATTTGGGATAGCAAGTGTATTATCTACTCACACACAACCAGATTTCTTTAGGGAAGGAGAACTTGTAAACTGTAACAGCTTAAGCTTTCAGTCATCCCTCTGTTTCCATACTTTATTCTGTAAAGGTTTCAGCTCTGTCTAGTTTTGACCCTACCCTTGGGCAAACTTGGGAGTATGCAGCATCACAAATATCCAAATAGATTTCTCTATGAGGAAGGGCTGAAAGTAATCGGTATAGTCTGGAAAGGAAAAGCAAAGGAGGCTTTCAGCATGTAACGACAACAATGCTCTTTTATTTTTTCTTTCTTTTTTTTTCTTCCCCCCTTCCATATATGCTGAGGACAGGGACAACAGCATCATCTGAGAAAAGCCAACTTAGATTTGGTCTTAAGAAAAAAATTGTAAAATTATCTGGTTACTTACATATTTGAAAATATATACTCGGAGAGGTTGTCAAACAGGATAAAAGTCTAAGAAAATTTTTTCAATGATAACAAAGTACATTTGATCTGTCTCAACCCTTGCAATAGAAGAAACCAAATCTCCCTCAAATCCGTATTAGTGTAATACATGTTTGAGAATACATTCTCAAACAAGAATTATGGACTACTTAATACAACCTGTTATATACAATTCAAGCTTATATTCATCTCATAAACAAAATTAATTGTACTGTGAAAGGACATCATCCGATAGATATGAAAATAGAGAGACAATCTGGAGGTCTGAATCCTGTTAGTAGTTTTGCCAGTCACTCATCATTCAATTCCTGCGTTTTTCTTTTCTACACTGAAAATGGGGAAAACACAAGTTAAACAAGTGCTAAACACTTCATTTACATATTTATTTTTTAATTAATTGTTACTTAAGATACTTGACAAACTGCTTAAAGTATGGGCATGTGTTTTAATTACACTGAGTTCACCTGAAGTCCCCTGGGATGTCAACTGTTCAAACTTTGAGTTACGGCGGCAAAAGGCTGTCACATTAAATCTGTGAAGACTGGGTTATTATGATAGCAAATTATGATGACAAAATTCTGTTAGTTCAAGTCTAATGAGACATTACTGCACACACTAGGATGAATGCTAAATTATTTCTGTGCAGGTCTATATGGAGGGTTGATACATCAGAATGATGGCAAAATGAGGTTAATGCAAGTCTGCAGAGAAGACATTACAAATGTCAAAATAATTTCAAAATGATGCTGCTGTAAGTGAACTATGATTAAAAAATAGGACACTAAACTGACAAAAATGTGTTAAGGGAATGTAAGAAGAAACCCACATAAAACCAGAGAAAAATACTCATAGACATACTGCACACCACTCTCTGCAAACCAGTTTCCTTTCACAGTGGGCAGTGCTAGTCAGAAGGGGAAAAGGTGGAATGAGGCTGCCTTAAAAATAACCGTCTATAAATTGTTACTAATAACATCAGTAGGAAAATCTTTATACAAATAAGAGGTAATAGACTCTGTATAAAGAACTATTGAAAAACAGCTCAAGACAAATGTCCTACAGCAGAGTCACATCTAAACTCCTTTCTAAATTTAATCATATTGATGTTTTTCTCATCTACACTCCATTCAGGTTAGAAACATTCACCTAAAACAAAAATCTATCCATTAGGCTCCAAAGAAAATTAATTCAATCTCAGGTAAACTCAAATACTTATGATCTTGGGTCTTGTAAGATTATAGGACATTGCAACTTTAATATGCTGACTACTCATTGTATTTTTATGTGATTAGATCATTAAGGCTAGCGTCCTGCTAGTATACTTCCATAATGCATTGTTTAATTGGTGAATCTAACATCTCAGAATAAAAAGTAGTCCAAGAACTGAAAAAGATTCTTCTTTTTTTCTGCATTCAAAGGCCTTGTCCTATCTTTCCATCTACTGCTATATGCAAGAGGTGTATTTGATTTCCAGTCTAACAAAGCTGGTCCTTTCAAAAGATTCACATAGGTATCTATAGATAATGCCTTCCATGAAGGAGAGAGGCAGTCTGTCTCCTTGTCACCTCCAAAAAATGTGAAATTCAATTTCTGGTCAATTACACTGGAAAATAAAAGTGTTTTGGTTGAATAATACACCTCTTCAAGACTCTTAAGTAATCACTGACCTTTAAGCAGAAAGCATGAATAGTTTCCTTCCACCTAGTATGGAAGAAAATAAAAAAAATATTTTTGTTGTGTTTATTGTTTTTTATTGTGCAAGATGCCCACCCAGCAAACTCTTATTGAAAATAAATTCTGAAAAGGCAGCTAATTTCGGATATAGAGTACAGAGTGGTTTATGCATTTTCCAGAATTTCCGGAATAGTTTCATGGTTAGTATTAAATTAATAGTCAATATTCAGGAAAGGAGATCAAATTATCAGGACCAGAATTTCAATTTACCTGCAAATTGTAATCTGTAAGTCATTATCACTGCAAAAATTACATTAATATTGATGCAGCTTGTATGAGCACACATCTACATACCATTTGAAGGCATGCACTTTCCAGCAAATCAAGAAATCAGTAACCCAGCTACTCACCAGTCTGTCTACCTGCAATGAACCTACGTGACCTGAAATTACCCGTGTGTCTGAGCTGTAGCAGCAGAAAGGAAGCACAGGCAGCAAGTTACAAAGGCAGAACAGAACAGTGCACCTTCATATTCAGCTGATTTTAATCTTACTAGATGCAGTAGAAAAGATTTAGATCCTAATGCCAATAAGTACACTGTTTCAGTGATTTTCTGCAAGACTGAAGAGAAAAAAAGGCTAAGAACTAAAAAATTAGAAGTTTTTTTCTTAACTCCTTAATGATAAATATGCAGTATGTACACAAACGCTTAGAGTTGATTCTTCTAAACCCTGATTCTGATAATAATAATTCTTCTATTAACCCTCCATTTAAGTTTAAATGCATACTTTAAATCAAAACGAGGGCAACTTTATTCTTAATATGAAGAACAGAAGTATTTGGTGCTTTTCTACTACAGATATTCTTACATACGGCCTGAGAGCCTACCTTCACATTGGAAAAATTCACCTCAAACTGCAGTAAATAATGGATTATGCAGTAAATAATGGATATGCATATTATGTAAGTAAAACTAGTTGGTGTATTAAAATGTGAGAAAGTGGATTAAACGTAAAACTTGCTAAAAAGAATCAGTCCCATGGAAAATGCAACATATCTAATATTACAAAAAGGACATCAAGATAAATCTTAGAATGAAGTATTGCTTATTAATACTGTAGGCTTTTTTTTTTTTTAGGAGAGACACAGGTGCCTAAAACTACTCATCTAATACTGTTTTAGATGCTTCAGTGTAATCGATCTGGCGTATATTGGCTCCTCATGAATTGGACAAGTCTTCCACAGACCCTCTATCCAAACCACCAGCCCAAGCTGGTAGTTCCAGTCCCTTGGAAGCATTTAAAATAACTGTGCTTAAGTGCCTGAATTACTTTAATAAATAAATAAATAAATAAAGTTCATATAAAGGTGTTCATCCTATCTGCAATCATTTCAATTACTTCCCACCCCCCTGCTCCTTGATTTATAAACTGGTCTTCTCAGAAGGATATTTCTGATCTGAATGAAGTGCATAGAACTATCAAGTTTAGCAAGGTCATCAGTGAAATGGGAAGAAATATTTTTAAAATCTCATTATGCAAAATTGAAATTGTTTTATGAAGCTACATATTTCAAGTACAAAACACATCAAAACCAAAGTACTTCAGCTATTGCGTAAAACCACTTCGCTATCAGATAAATAAAAGGTATCAAAGGCAATTCTGTAGAAAATAAATAAAAAACTAAGAACTAAAAAAGGAGGTCTGATCATGGTACCATGCAAGTATTTATAAATTATAATAAAGAATTAATAGACATATAGACTTTAAATAGTGGGGAAATAGATTTTAGGGGGGAAAAAACCATGCTCTGTTTAGGTGACAGTGTTCTTTGAAAGTCACTAAATCCAAAAACAAGAGAAATCTAGTTTATACAACCTAAGACATTTTCAACAATATCTCTCATTAAAGACCTTAAATAAATAAGATACTGTGGGAGAAGAGATAAATATCCTCATGAGCAAATGAATCACAAAAAAAAAAAAAAAAAAAGAAAGAGAAAAAATGCCAAAAGCATTAGGTTTTCTCAAATGTGTACATCACCAGCCAACTTTCAGCAAGATCAGTGGAAGGACTGGTCAACATATGAAGTACACTTAGATCATAATATGTGTCTAAAGAAAGGATCAACTTTCAACTTCCCTAATGATCCAAAGGTGTTCTGGGAAATAAAAATGAAAGTTGGCTGCACAAGGATTCAAAAAGTCTTAGAGCTAGGTGTTAAAAAAAGTCTGATGGAATTCAATATTGAGAACAAGTGGAGAAGAAGAAACATCAATTTCAAATATCCACCATGGGCTTTGAACTAGTTATTAGCACTTAGGAGAGAGATCTTGGAGTTCTAAAAGGTCTATGGAAATATCAGCTCCATCTTAGACGCTGTCAAAAAACAAATTGAATGCTGGCTATTACTGTGATGAAACAGCACCATACAAAATATCATCATGCTATTATTTAAAGTCTTCATATGTTCATACTTTGAATATTGCAGACTGTTCTAGTTCTTTGACCACTAAAATAATATATTAGAAAAGCTAAGGACAACAGGAATGATGGAAAGCTGGGAAGAAATAGCTTTCATGTGAAGAATGGCTTAAAATCAGTCTTGGGCAGTGCGTGAGGGGAGTGTGAATGAGCATGGGAAGCTGGGTCCAGTGATCCTAAGAAGGAGAAGAGATTTCCTACGTGAGGAATGTGGTTAGCACACATGAGGTAAAGCAATGCAACCAGGAGTACATCATCAAAGCCATGGCTGCAAGAGCCTGAATCCAGAACATGCAGGTACAGCTCCAGGAAGAGGTCCTTTACTCATCATTGACAGTTCTCTCGAGACATTGCCTCAGCTGCACACCATAGACAAAACAGTCAAGCCAACATCGGGCATCTCAAGGTGTACTGCGAAAAAAAGACAAGGGCATTTTGCTGCTTAACAAATCCATGATGCACCCACACCTGAAGGGCTGTACACAGTTGTGGTCTCTACTTCTCCAGAAGGATGCAGCAGAGTTAGGGAAAGGAAACTAGACACAGTCGAGGGGAAACTTGAAAAGCATGAAACTAGTGAATAAGTTGCATAAGGAAATCTTTCAGTACAAGAAATAGGGGTATATGGTACCAATTGTTTTAAAATACATATTTTCAGAGGTTATGGAGACCGATACTGGTTTAAAATGGAGTCAGATAAATTCATGGACTGTCAACAATCACGGGCCTTTTTGGTTAAGTCTCTGAACAGTACTAAAAGATAGAGAGGTAGAATGTAGCCTGTAACACCTGGAAACTGCTCCCACCGAATGCCAACTTCAGGCAAACCAGCAGCGCTGCTCCCTACCATCACCTCCTCCAGTGATAGATACTTGCGGCCTCTGGGCAGCTTAAGCTAGAAGCTCAAAAGTAGGAGCCAGTGCTTATCACAGAGGAGAGGTTGAGCCATCACCCAGCTGCTTGAGAGCTATCCCAGGAGCTCAGCTCATGGCTCAGCCTGCTCCACTGCACCTGCGGAAACTCAGTGTGAGCAGCAGCTCTCCTCAGACTTTCCTCTTAGAAGTATAATAATTTCTTAAACAAAAAAGGAACTTAACATGTCACCTATCAATGCCCCAGTCCAGCTCTCCACAGACAGCCTCATAATGGCTGCTTTAGCCACCATGGACCGAGCACTTTATTTCCTGTGCTCCCCTGGCCCTCCAGCAAAAAGTGGCCCAGAAGTTTTGATGGGAGCAGTGCAATACATGCTAAATCACTGGTATTCCCACCTCTTGCAGTTGCATCTACCTCTGAAGGGATCTGTATCTTTTAGTATGAGTTTGCATGATAAGAAGTAAGCGCTTGCAGGCTTTTTACCACATATCCTTCATTCAAGGACATGTAATTTAACTCAAAAAAAAAAATGCTCAAGCTAAAGATCAGTATTCAAAGTACCAGTGTGCAGGCAGTTTCACTTCAGCTGGGACAGGGAAAACAGTATGCCATTTTTAAGAGTTTTGGGGGCTTTTTCCTTTGGGGATTTTTTTGCCATTATGAAAGATTTTTCAGTTTGAAAGTAGGCATCCATTTGAATGAATATATGAACGAATGCATCCATATGTGATCATCCTGCTAATAGCATGAACAAGGAAAAGTAACTGTCCATTAAAGCAACAATGTTATAATATTTTTAAAATAAGAAATACAAAGATAAAGATTATGCAGACCATAATAGAAGTCATAATTGCATTGTAAAGTGCTGACAAATATGTAACTGATGCTGGATATGTACCCTTACATTCAGGAGAAAGAACAGTTAGTAAAACCAGGGAGACATACAAGACAGAAGGACAAAGGTAACTTGACGTTCCTATAACCTTCCAATGAATCAAGTGTTCCTCGCTTTAGTGACTTGATGAATTAAAAGAGAATACCAGTCTTTTCTTCCCCTTTCTCAAGTTGTGTTGGTTGTTTCCATTTTTACCTCAGAAATATTTTCTAATTATGTGGTTGTTGTATTAAAATGGATTGTTTATTATTCCAGAACATTTTAATTTCTTTTCTTTTCTGTCAGAAGCAAGTTAAATAGAGTTGTCTGAAGTCTTAAAACGCGCTTCATATGCATATGTATCTCTTCTGTGGAAGAGATGGTGTGGGAGAATAACAGTTTAACTGCATATCCAACATCCATCCTCAGAGAAAGTAAAATAAGATGTTTTATTTAGAATTGTGTGTCTTTCCTTTCTCAAAATATATTCTACAAATTAGATTTTTAAAATATCGAACTGTAAAGAAGATGTATGTACTTGTGTGTGTATATGCACCCACACACTTGTGTGCCCATACAACTATAGCATTATTTTGGAGTAGATAGACATGAAATATGGAATAAAATAGTAAATGATCAGGACTCATTATGATACAAAGTTTGACAGAAGCCAGATGACAGCAGTATCTGCTGCTGGAGCATGCTTCTGAGTCTCCCAGTTATGAGTATATAGAGACTGGGGAAAAATTTAAAAGATTACTTAGCTACAGTTCAGAAAAATACTCCATTCTGACTCACTCAGGGATAAACATATTCTCCTGTCTGGTCGTCAGACTACATGAAAGAGCTTGGAGCTTCAAAACGCACAACCACTGGTCACATCACAACTCTGATGGATACTGTAAGTCATGAACCACTGCATATGCTCTTTGTTGTGAGAATCCTTAATTCCTTTTCTAGGGAAATTGCTAATCTATCAGTCTTTGGATTGTCTGCATATAATCCTCGCCTAAGGAAATACCTCTTTACACAGTCAACTTCATAAATTATTGCACAATTGCTATTCTCTTCCTACAGAGGAAAACAGGTAGAAGCCGTGATGGGATTTCTACAGGAGAACTTTGCTTGTTCCATATGTAACTCCTAGACCACTAGGCTTCAGAAATGAAGATATGTCACAAAACTTCACTGGCAGGCCCTTCTATAGCCTTTGTGCCAGATTCACCAGTATTTACATCACAAAAGATGAGAGAATACATTGTGAAGCATATATGTTTTTGAAAGGATCTTGATTGCGACTGTATGCTCTTGTGGTACGTTTTTCCCATCAGCTACCTCAAAATTAAATCCCTTTGGTTCTGTTTTCAAATGCATGCATGTTATTAGAATGCGTATGGCACTCGGGCTGCTACTATGTACCGATATCCAGCTCATCTCCCAAGTAAATTAAATGATCTGGTACAGTTACCTTGGTGCTTGTCCATATAGGAAGTTTATGCAAAGTCAGGCTGCCTTTGAATCTACTGCTCGCTAATTATTCTGGAGAGACTCTTCAGGCAGCCCCTGTAGTAAGCGCTGAGTGTGACCTAATTCCTCAGCTTTAACTTTGAAAACGTTGTAGCACTGGAGTGCTTCTGTGGCTCAATATGGTGTCAAATGGTGTCAAAAAGATATTTGTGCACTGTATAACCCACATAGCTTACTCTCTGCCTTTCTCCATGTGTATATACCCCCTTAAAGATTACTTTTTTTTTTTCCCCAAACAGGATGTCTCCTTCAATCTCACCTCCAGTATTTAAAAATAAATAGTCTGCCATTGTAAGGTAAAGATTTATAGGCTCCAAAAATAACCTACAAGTTTCAAGTTCAGATTCTCAGATTCAAGAGAGGCAGAGGTTGTCATGCATTAAGATTAGTTTCACCTGCCTGATCCATTCTGCATTAATTCCATCCTTACAATTTATTTTTATAACAAAATAGTTTTTTAAAAACCTGTCTTTATTTTCTTACCTAGTATCTTAAAATAATATTTTAAAATTTATCTCAAAAGCTAAAATAGCATTGTCAAAAACACTTGCTCTTACATACAAATACAGTACAAATGTAGGAGAAAAAAATTTAAAGATGTGTGCTCAAGACTGACCATTCTTAAACTCTTCAAGAAACAGTCTTTAGCCAATTTTGGATTTTAACACAGGTGTGCCTATTTGAACAGGGTCTTCATTATTAAGAGTTTTATAGTGAAAAGTAATAATTTAGAATTAATCTGTCCTCTCCTTCTCAAGTTTTAAATGACAAATTGAACACAATTTGAACACTATAGGTAGTCCAGCCTTCCATCAAAATGGAATTACGTTTTTGATAGTATGCAGAGACAGTGGAAAAAGGGGGGGGGGCGATTTCCCGAAACGCATATAAGTGTGCAAACACACATGTGCATGCATGCACACACGCACTCACAAAGAATTGCTCCCAATCTGTGTTTACCAATCTCATTTTAACATCATAGCCACTCAAATCCTATCGAAGACTTTGGAAGCTTTGCAAAGTCCAGAAGGGGACGAGGAGGTCACAGCGGAGAGCTAAGGAGACGCCTCTGCCCCGAGAGCGGTGGATGCTCCCTCCAGCTCCCACACTTGCCTCTCCAGGCTCTGGTCCCGCAGGCGTTGACCTCAGGACCCAGAGCAGTCCAGGGACACCGAAGTCACAGCTGCAGCCTTGTAGCTTGTGAAATGTGGCACTGGCCCAACAGGGACTTCGTGCTAAGCCCCGAGCCGAGGCCTTGGGAGCTGACTGCCATCGTAGAGCAACGGCCTACTCCCTTTTAGCTTTGTACCACTGCACCAAGAACATGGTGTAATGCCCATGGTCACGCAGACCTCTCTAGCCAGCTCACATTAAAATGAGCACTTAGCCTGTGTAGGCTGCAGGGTCTTTGATCCGGGAATACACTGCAGCACACAGACACCAAGGGCTGGCGATACGCGTCCTCCCCAGGCTGGAACCACTGGCCTTGCCGCCCAAGCATAACAGCAGAGAAAGGGCTGGGCACTAGAAAGTTTGTGTATGCACATTAAACTGCGTAATGTGAACAGTACGTTTTAATATATCATAACAGGACTAATAGTAGTTCTTTGACTAGACTATCAAGATTTTGGTTAGACTAACAACAAAGCCTTGCTTCTTTGCATAGCAGGTGTGCTCCTTCCACCTGCAAAAGGATTTTGCGTGTAACAAGCTGGGAAAATTCAGTCTGTAACCTAGGCTCAGTGAATTTGTGACTCACTTATGCAAGACCAAAGTGTTCAGAAGCTTTACAAATAAACCTGAAATAAAATCGGTTAAGAAAAAAGAGGGAAAAAAAAAAGAAACTTAGGCATCAAAAGTCAAACTGATTTGAGGCAACATTTGGTCACATATACTTGGCTGACTACTTTTGGGAATTGGAAGTTGGATCTTATTGTTTTCCCAAGCACACAGGTGGCCCTGTGCAAATAAATCATCATCAAGACTAATAATGACAGCTGCTGTTTCAAAGAAAAAAACAGTGAATTCTGCATTGTCTGGCAAAGAACTTCAGTGATTCTGTCAGGAGTCTGAGTAAAATGGTAGGTAGGCAAAATACCTTATCTCAAGAAAAGAAAAGGGCCAGCTGCAGGTGCTAAGGATTTAACTAAAGGAAAAGATGCATTAATACCTATTGGCCTACCTGCCCATGGATAGAGAGATTTAATCATAGGCAAAATAGAATTTAAACTTGTCATTGTAAATTCATGTCAAGAATATGCAAGATGATCCGAAAACAAAGGAAAGCAACACTAAAAGAAACATGGATTAAGACTCTCTTGTGTTTTTTTTCCTCTCCCTGTTAGTTAAGTAAAAATTATGACAGGCCACATCTTCATTTGCTAACTGAATGTAAATTGGGAAATAATGAATTGAGTTTTGTTTTTTTTTTTTTCTAGAGTTACTGAGAGTCATGAATTGCAAAAGTCCTCTCTCTTCTTCCAATCGTATAATTGGAAGGTTATGTGTGTTTGTTATAAAGTACCCTCTGCTAATTACAGTAATCAGGCACAGATTTATTCAGAGTGGAGGAAATTCATTAGTCCCACCAGTATCAGCTGATGTACTTCTGTAATGTGACACAGCTCAGGCATCCTAGTCAGGTCAGAGTTGCACTTTGCCATGTAATGAAGCAACTTAAAGCTACTTATTCAGAGCCTTGATCTTTATTAGCAGTAGGCATCTAACTTGCAGTGAGTAATATGACAGTTTTGCTTTTTTTCTATTTATGATCTTCTATGATTAGCACAAGTTATTCTTGGAATTATTGACCATTCATTTAATTTACAGTAATGTTAAAATAACACCCAGACTATAGGTCATTCACAAGGAGCATGAATAATATAAATTGTTTTACTAATTTTGAATGCATAAGTGGGTCACAAGGTGCAAGGCTCAGAATCAAGGTTTCAGTGCAGTTAGCTGCAGCAGCGAGTTTTAAATCAACTTCTCTGGCTTAGATTCTAAAAACTGGCATCTTGCATGCCAAACACTTCCGGAGAAGAAACTTGTGTGAGACAAAAGCTACACGCAAGAGTTGTTTGAATGCAAGAGAAATGCATGCAAAAAGTTATAAATGAAAATAGATTAAGATTATTTACAAGTTCAGTTACCATGATTGTGAAAACAAAGAAAAAAAGCTTGCTTTGGAAAGTTAGCAAGCTTCCAGGTAGAAGCTTATCTGTTGAATATAAGCTTGCAATAGGATACCTCATCTCAAACACCAATCTGTAAAGATGTTGATAAATCTAACTCGCCAACTAACACCTTGTCCCATTCAGGGCAACTCCCACATCTTTACTAATGTGCAATAAAGACCTTGCCACTTTGCTTCTACTGTTGCCCTTAAACTCCTGCAAGATCTCTCTCCTTAACTTTCTTCTTTTCCTGCCAAAATTCTCTCTTACCATGGCAACTTGCCAGTCACCTAGAGGCTAACAACAAAGACAAATAAAGTTCTTTCTTATGGAGGACCTATTTCAGGAAAAGATCAATTGCAGTTGTGATCTTTCCCCTGTGCCTGCTCTTTAGCTCCCACAGTGGGTGAGGGAAGAAATCTGAGTCCTAATAGAAAGGGCATTTTAGATTAAGGAATAAACCTTTCACTCCCTCTAGGAAGAGAAACAGAGAGGAAAGGGAAAGGTGAGCAGAGTTAAGAAACTATTTGCATCTATCAGGGGAAAATAAGAAGTAAACTATGTAGGAGAGGAGAAGGGGAAAAAAAAGAGAGAGAGAAAATTATATGCTTGGAGGTAAAATTCAGACTGCAGAGGAGACAATTATGCCCTGCACTACACAGACAGCCCTGTTTTCCCAACCACTACAGCACATCCTGCTTTTACCTCTGCAGTACTTGGGGGAAAAAAAGCATGGATAGAGCATACAGCACAACCTGCACTTGCCAACCAAGACTGTAGGGCCTAACATAAATTCCACTACAGAGGTCTAGAAAAAAATACCAATGAAGAGTACACAGAAAGTAGCAGGATTTAATCAACTGAAACCCTGTCAATAAGTAACTATTGATAAACAGATTGATTTAAAATTAAAATGCTTTTGTGTGTGTGTGTGTGTGCGCGTCCTTGATAATCAGAAGCTCGGAAAGTCCTCCAGCTAAGCCTCCATGCAGCCCATTCTCACCAAAATCTTCCTCCGGCTACAGAACAGCACAGGGCAGGAGACCTCACTGTATCATGATGGTACCCACTTTCTATGACGAGGATTTATTTTATAAAAGATTTTCTAAAAGACAAGGGAGACAGTGTTGAGCCCAAGTAAAACTCCTGGACTGACCCTGCTGGCGCTATCTGCATTCTTTGGTAGTTCCTTCCAATTTTGTACAGATTTATATATTACTGTTTACACCTTTATTCTACCTCAGAACTAAGTAATGGAAAAAAATGTAACATCTTAGGTTTCTTCTAGCTGGAAATTGAAACATATTTTACAAAAGCATGAACACAGCCAGGCATATTCTCTTTTAAAAAACAAGACTATAGGCAGAGCACGTTCAAGGGAACTGAGAAGTGTAAATACTTTCTTGTTCTTAAATGGAAACCACACGTTCCCACCACAGAAAGGTTACCATGCACTTTATCCAAGGGACAAACCCACTTGCTTGAGGAAGGCCAACGAGGCTAGTAGTCCACTACTGCTTTGCTACTGTGGTTTTGGGGAAAGCAGCTGTCCCTACGGGTCCCTCTTGCCACCAAGAGATAACCATCACTTTAACCATCTCTTACCTCCGGTCCATCCCAAACTGCAACAGTTAACTGAAGCTTTAATTCCAGTCCCTGTAAAACTGGCCTGTCATTTCTGACAGGTTTCAGTCCTCAGAAATATAACAGGTAGGATATCTGCGAGCAAACGTCAAGCTCCTTTCCATTCAGGCAGCCAGTGGCACACATTGCCTCATTCCTGAACTACTTCTGCTCAAATGTATCCACAATACACTGTTTATGCTAACATAATAGCGCAGGTCAGCTGCTCGGTTGCCTGTGCAAAATAAGCCAGTGGTTGTGATTTAATTTCCAGCGGACAGTAGACCATACTTTAAGGAATACTAATTATTCCCTTTTCCTTCTGTAAACAGAACCCGCATGAAAAGCAGTATGTCCCAAACCTCTCTTGTTGTTCAGGAAAGAAACCACAGGACAACACCAAAAAAGCTTAAAAATGAAAATGTTTCCCTCCTCCCCCTCCCCCCCTTTTTTTTTTTTTAGGAAGGATTAAAAAAAGGACAATGTAAACTGCAGAGGAATAATATACAGACACATTCACAATGATCTGAATAATTCAACACACAAAAAATAAAGCAGGTTTCACATCTGTCACAAGGAAAGCTAAAGCCATCTAGTCTTTTTAAAAAAGTATACTGGTTACAGAAGAACACTTCTGATTCATTTTCGAGCCCAGGTTGAGTGCCACCCCTGCAGGCCCTGCAAGTAAACATCACAAATCTGCCTTGAAAAGAGCTCCAGCTGCAAAGGTTTTAATTAACTCAAAAGAGGCAGCACACTTTTTAAGTGCCACCTGGTAGCAATAAACCCCCACGGTGGCCAGCAGTGAGCTGAGGCCCAGGCACCCTGGGCCACCTTCGTGAGAGCACAGAACTACTGACTGTTGCTCCTCACTGGCAAGAGCATCTCCCCTTCCATGTGCCCTACCCACATCTCATCCCAAAATGATGTCCTAGAACCCTGTGCACCTCCACTTAGGATGCTGGTCTAACCCTTCCAGGCTCCTAGGCTTCCCCCGCACCACCAGCACCATTTGCAACTGTACTTGGTTGCACGCATTTCCCAACAAATGCTTCTTTTGGAAGGGGAGGACAACAAATGCATAAACACCAACTGGCTCTGCTGGGTCCATATGGCTTTGAAATTTTCACTGAGCAACGATAAGAAGGAAAACACAGCATGCAGGAAATCCCTCCCCATCCTAACTACAAGCACGTGGGACCCAAGATGCTCCTGCTGAGCATCTACATGATGCTCAACACCAACAGTTACAATCGGATTCCTTGCTGCTCCCCTTACGTGAACCGCATCCATCTCCATGCCGCAAGCCGCGGAGGACGGGGGCTGCAGCTGCCTCCGCCGCACAGTCGCTTCTCTCCCAGCCTCAGAGAAGCAGCCTTTGATTTTCCCCGGGGAGCTGTGCCAGGCAGGCGGCGCAACTGGCAGGGCTGCAGCTGCCGCGGGCCGGGCCGCGAGAGCCGCCCCGGGGCCAGCTGGAGAGGGCGAGAAGAAGGGCCCCACGGCGGCCGCGGGAGCGCTGCTGCAGCCGGCCGAGCCGTCACTCGCGGAGCAGCAGCGCGGCTGTACACACCGCTGTCTCCGTGTACCGTATGAGGGCACCTATTGCGAACGCCCCAGGACGAGCCTGTATTAAACGCAGCTGGAACCTCACTACGTTTGCCTTCAGCAGAACAGGGTTGCTGCTTGCTAGTTAGTCTTTAGCTTGTATTCTCTAAAGACTTGATGGGGACTATGGGAAAAACAACGCATTTCTTTTAAGTCAGCCACCGTAAAAATCTGCAACATTGGTTTTAGTTTAAAGTTATTCATAATGTGTGGGGGGGAACCAATAACAACTAGCTATTAAAAATATTTTTTACATGAAAATATGGAACTTACTGAACCCTTCATCACTGAATAACAAAATCCTTTCTTCTCCTGTACTCCAGAGTATTAACAGGTGGCCACAGCCCCTAGCTGCATGAAACTACCATATGCTACGGAGATCAAAATTAATAAACTAACAGAACAATGTGCCAGTTTATTGTTTTCATATTTCATTTTAATTTTGTCCTCGGTGTTTTTATTACTAAAAAGTCATATTTGGTGATTTTTAGCTTTAATATCAGTAGCTTCCTTATTAACAATGTATTCTGAATTGCTGGCTTTAGTACCATGCCAGCTAACTGCGTGTTCAGAAATGTACTTTTGACAACACATTTTAAAGCCCTGCTTCATTCATGCTCCTCTGTGACCTTCTATGACAGAAGTTAGCAGTTCTGTACTCTTAAAATATTTCAGCAACAGAGAAGGTAACAAGTTTCCTCTGACCTATGACTGTGCGCAAAATACACATTATGCCTCCAATCAACTGTACAAACTTGAGTTATTTTTAAATATTGACCATCTTCTGGTCATTCTACATTTGGTACCTTGAATGGCTCTTAAAGAAATTCTTATTTTTCTGCATAAAATGTGTTATCTTACTGGCAATAGAAAGGGACCCCCCCCCGATGCAAATAGCATATGCTTTTGGATGCCACAGAGCATGTCTGCACACAGAGAAAATGAGCAGAGGTGCCTTCAAATATAAACAGGCAATGCCTATCCAGCTCCTCAGCAAGCCTCAGAGCTGGCTCCTAAACTGAAATTTCTGCCAAAAACTACTAAAAATGCTGTGTCCAAAAAACAGGAGGGAAACATTGTCCATTTTGTAAACTGCTTCCACGACAATTATAGGCTTGATTTAGTAACCATTTTTACACGCAAACACTCAGCACTCAAGTGAGTAGTTTCACTGACTCCCCTGCTGTATAAAGAAACCCCGTGCAATGGTTTTGCCATGGTTTTGCCCTGGTGCTTTACAGAGGTCACCTGGGGCACTGCCAGGACTGGCAGGTCCAGCACAAGCTCTGCAGCTTGGTCCCCGTTCCGGCATTCCTAGTGCTCACCAGCTCCAACCCTAAGGCAAATCATCGCCCTGGCCCCCTGCTTAGAGCCCTTCCCAACATTAGCTCCAGCTGTCCTCATCCCCGCGATGTGTCTTCGAAAACCTGTGCCTTGTTCTTTTCCCTCCTCCTGGGTGTTCGTGGCCTGTTGTGCTTTTAGAAGAAGTTACGAAAATAATGCATAAGTCCTTGTGCCCTTCAAGGTGAAGTTTTATATTCTCACTCTCAGTGCAGGTAAACCTTAAAGCCAGACAAAGCAGTGAATTTGAGGTTATTGACGGGCTTTCCAGCATCACAAAGCAGTGGCAAGAAGAACAAGGTTATCTGGCTCCAGGCTTATTCCCTTGAGCACATGACACTAAAACTATGGAAGAAAATATCAAAAATAAATAAATAAATCACTTTTTTGTTTGTTTTTATTTCTTCCTATTCCTATAACCTCCCAATACTGCGAAAAACCAAGCTGTTTTCAGCCAGCTCCCCGCCCAAGATCAACCAAGATTCACCTTTAGTTTTCTTCCTGTTCTCAAGGCTAAGAGAAGAGGAGCAGAGGCAGCAGTACTTACCCTTTCTTAAAGTACTAGCTCAAGCTGACCTAAATCAATGTAAACTTCCAGAGATTTTAACAAAAACAGACTCAGATCACAGCTCTCAGTAGACAAGATCTCTCTTGAGTGCACATCATCCTGAAGAAACAGAAGAAAAACAGAAGTGCCTTCTGCTTCCCACTCAGGTGCGATTAGTGGCAGCTATCAAAACTGCTCGGTCACTAGGACCTCAGGACATGCAGGCAACTTAAAAGAAAAACAGAAAACAAAGCAAAAGGACACATACTGAACTAGTTTGTCAGTATGTGTGAACTTCATTGAATTGTGTGATTCATCCCCTCAAACACGGAAGCTGACTTACTCCTAAAAGACATTGTTTTGATGTTTTCTAAATAGAACATCTTCATGTTTAATTTCCAAATGACTCTTCAAAGCTAGATGAATTATATCAATAGAAACTGCTTCATAAGGACCTTTTCAAAGGATGCCTGATCAATTTCTGATTTTTGATTTCTGATTTTTTTTTTCTGATATGAAAACATAAAGAAGTCAGATTTATAAAATATGATCATTTCTTCTACTGCCTGATACAACTAGTAAATAAAATTAAGTTTATTATGTATAAAGATCTAACCCCAGACATTTAGCTAAAATGAGGGCATGATATGTTTTCACCTGTGACCTACTGAAAGTGTTATGAGATGTTACTAAAATCAGAGCCTAGAGTATAATCACACTCTGGAATAATAAAATAGAACAGAAGCTTTACCTCAGAGAGGGGGTCTACGCACAAAACTTTTCTTCATTACATTCTTGTAGTCTTTATTCTTCACATTTCTGTTTGGTTTTCTTAGTTATCATATCTCAGTATAAACCCCAGTCAGCTCTACTGACATATATAGATATGTGTGTGCATGTACATATATATGTATATATACACACAATAATGCCCTTGTGAACTGTATAAAATTGCAGTTACTTCTGCTAAACTAAATATTTCTTATTTATTTCTTATTTAAGTTTCCTGATTTGGAGTCAAGTTAATGTTCAGTCTGTAAAATAAACCAAGCACTAACAACAATGCAGTCACTATAACCAGACCCAAAACAAATGAACAAACAAACAAAAAAAACCCCAGCTTGCTTTAGAGGAGCATCTTCCATTATCTCAGCCTTGCAGGTCTATTTAAGTTATGGTTTAATGATATTTGAGATTTCATAAAATGAAGCCCTAAGTTTCCAAGAAATGTAAACTGAACTGTAATTCCACTGCATATTAACATATTCTATCATTTCAAAGAGCTGAAATGTGGTTTCAAATTTTGGCAGAAAGCCCTCTTATAATAAAATTACACATATACTGCAGTTGTCTTGATCTCTTTCATATTTTTTCATAAACAAAATTACAGTGACAGTGCAGTTCATTACAGGAGGCTTCATTAAAGAACTGGTTTATTTTGAGAGAACACCAACTGAGAACTGTCTTCTGGGATGCTGTTGAATAAAGAGTCTGATTATGTCTCCATGAAAGTAAACCAGAAATTATTCAGGATTTTGACACTGTAAAACAGGAAGGTCCTCTTAACAGAGGGAACAAACGGTTCTGCCACGATGCTGCGTTAATAATCGGACGTGGCTTTACCAGGTTGTGAATCGGTTCTAAGCTTAGTCACTTTTGGCCCATGTCTCCCGCTTCTTCCCCACAGAGCTGGGAACGTGGCTGGCCCCGGGCCCAGCACCGTGACGTTGGGCCTGGTCTGTGCATGCCAGACCCTCAGCTGGAGAAGCTGCAGTGACATGCAGGGATGTGCGCCCTTCAACCCCCCTAGAGCTCAGTACCACCACGGGCAAAACTCCCTCATGCAACCCGCTCGTCCTTGATTAAAGTCAGGGCTGCATCTGGCACTTAAAACGAGCAGCAAAGCAATTTTGTGTGTGTGTGAGTGTGTGTGTGCACGCACGCACCCCAGGACCAGCTCCTAGGGAAATACTGCACTGCAACTGGCCTGCAGATTCCTCATATTTTGAGTTTGCTGCTTCAAAATCATTTCTAGCTTGGGCTGATCAATTGAAAAGTAATCTCACCATTCAAAGGTTTCAAAAACCTAATCCAAGTAGGTGCGCTATGGTAGTTTAAAAACTTTTTTTTTCAGTTGAATCTGATACACTCTTTCCTATTGTTATTGCAATTTGCCTCCATAGAATATGCCACTAAGATAAGATACAATCAACACCATCTATGACTCTTTGGGATGGGTTGATGGAAGAGTAATTTCTCATTTTATTTTTCTGTCGACACTATTTTCACACTGTGCTATAGCATGACAGCTTCAAGGTATCTGTGAAAGAGATAAGCAGTCAAGAGCATTGCTGGCTCAATAATACTGTCTGCAGAAAAAAAATTGGTTCTAGGATTCCAAATCTTATTTTTATTCTTCTCCCAGAGGACAAGCATCATTCCCTTACCTACCCTGCCTCCCACATCACAAAAAAAAAAAAAAAAAAGCACGTCCTTGCAGTAATTTTCCCCTTGAGGTAAGGGCAATGGTTGAATAGAGCCACCTCTGTTATAGGCCGAAGTCCATATATTACAGGCTATGACTGTAATCCAGCCAGCAGCACAAGGAACCCAGCTATCATCTCTGAGGTATGACCACAACACTTTATAAATCTGAGGTCCTTCCAGGCCACTGTTTCCTTTTAACAACTTCAATGAAGGAGACTGGAAATGGGCTATTTTCATCATTCCATGCAGTTGTCAGACTGTTTCCCTGTAATGACACAATGAATACGGAACTCACTATAGCTTCAAAAGTACGTTCAATGTATGGTATTTTAAGAGCTGTAGAAAACACAGTATTAAAATTCTAAAGTGAAAAATAATAGCATTATGGCTCATTACATCCTCGATTGTAGTAATCTGAACTGTGAGTAACAGTACTGTCATCTTGTCAGCTAACTCTAAAGAATATGTTCTTGTATTTTATACAATGTCATTTATTTCACAGATATAACCAAACTGAACTCTTTGAGTTCCAAAGGAGATCATAAGTGTTTTCTAACCCAAGAATGATGTGCACTGCAAATGAAATCTTCAAAATCAAGACAGCAGAGTCAAAAGTGAAGACCAACAGACCCAAAGCTGCAGTGAGATTTCTGCTTTCACTAACAGTAGCAGATTTCATACATTCACTCCTACTTCTGGCTGCTAGTGTTTCTACTGTCTCCTTGAAAACTCTAGCATCTCTTTGAAAACTCTAGCATCATCAAAGCACCATCATCATCAGAGTACCACAGGTCTCTCTCAGCATCCTTTTTCTTCCATAGTCACCTATGCTTACCCTTCAATTAAAACAAATTTACATATCTCTACTGGTTTACCATAAATATAGCCTTCTCTCCAAATGTCCTTTGAAAATATGTTAGTTATTCTAATAATTCAACCTATCTGTCAGAAAGCACAAGTGCACATTCAAAGCACATTCAGAAACACCTGGAAATGCCATGGGCGGTCAATGCCTCTGTGTATCTCATAAATGTACATTTTTAGCTTAATCAACATTTTCTGATTTAAAAAAAAATGCCACTGACTGCTTCTGTTCACTTCTATAAAAGCAGTAATATGGCATGCATTTTAGACATGCTGATGTTTGGACAGAACTTCTCGTTAAATTAGAATACTAATGAAAGTTTAAAATATTCACTCACTCACAGGCCTATGATAGCTCTCAGACAGCAAAGTAGCATTTCAATATCTGTAAAGCTGCTGGCATTTATTTTGCATCATGCTTTAGTTTTAGATTTGCTTCTGGCGAGGCAAAGCAACACCAGAATCCAAGAACTGCCTAAAGCATGCTAACTGCTATAATCTTGCCCACTTCCAGCAACCAACACCATTCAGCACCAACCAACACACTGTAACTTGGAATATCCGGATGACGAGGCTGCAGTAAGCTACCAGAGTCCGTCTTGGCGATATCTTCCCCATCTCTAGGAATCTATATTCAGTAAGGGTTGAACTTAGAAACTGAAGAAGCTTATGGTGATAATTCTCAAGTATGAGCCCAGCTTTGTGGCACCCTGAGATATACATCAAGATAACAGGTTGCTGGGCCAGAAACTGCTAAACCTATATTTAGTGTTTTGTTTTGTAAAAATAAAAAAAAGTACCCTCAGAACCACTAAAACACTAATTACACCTCCCTAAGGGGGAGAATCCATAGGTGATTCAGCAGCTGTCTGGCTTATAAAGTGGAAAAAAAAAAGTTTTGCTTTTGAACTAGATTTTCCATCTGTTACATCTTGCCTGTAGAAGGCAGCCAATTTCAAGGCAATTCCATAGACATTTGGTGTTGATAATGGCCACAGACTTCAGTTCAACAGATGGCAAAGTCAGGCTGGCCAAGGGGCAGAAGGCACCACTGAAGAAACTGTAGCCTCTACAATGAGCCTAACGGGAGTCATTTAATAGGTCAGACTGTGCACAACAGGTCTTGTAACTTGGCTGTTGTCATGCACTTTCGTGGGTTTTACAGAGATGGAAGAGGGGGAGCAGGGAAGTGAGCTGCTTGTAGGCACTGCAATATTTACATCACATTTTTGAGAGTGCAAGTACTATCTTACCCTAAAATATCACCATCCCTGAAAATAGTTAAAATTAAATGCCAAGGCTGGTTTCTCAGTTATTGATTTCTGAGACTAACAAGTGTTTGGGGTCTGGGGAGCCAACACAGAGCACCAGTGTGCTTCTCTCATTCATTAGCTTGCTTTTCTCCGCAGGATTTAGATTTACATCTCTTGACACAGTGGCCAAGCTCCTTAAATGTCAGTCCCCACTTTGGAAAGTTTCCCCAGGTACCACAGCTTCAAAGTCAGTGTTTTAAAACCAAATGGTTCAGCTTAATCACTAAGGTAGAGCCTACAGAGCTGAAAACAGCATCCACATCATTGCCCACCATTTGGTCTTTGGTCTTTTTTAAAAATCTGAGCTCTAAACTTGCCTCACGGGTTTGGTGCTGTGTTAAACAATTTCAAACTGAAGAAAAGCTGGCATGGACATTTAAAGATGCATTTATTTAGAGACAATATATTTGGAACATTTTATTTATTAAAAGTTAAATTAAATTGTGCTGTGCTTGCACTTATACAAATTATGACTATGTACATGGAATAGAGTCTTACATTTAAATTCAAGTACCTTTTCTTCCATTTCCTTCCTCTCATAGTTCCAATATGTAAACCATAAAGCCTGTAAAGCTGTCTTCTCCAGACACTACTAGCTACAAGAATGTATACATCCCTTATACAAGGGAACAACAAATGGTTGCTTCAATAACAGTTTTGAGTAGGATCTCAAGCATGGAGTTTTGTTTTTGCTACATTTGTTATTGAGTTCTGTTAGCTATAATATTCAAATAAATGGTGCAACTAGATTGTAATGGTGTAACTAGACTGTTTGGAACAGTCATTACTCAAGACACCTCACAGGAATTGGTTGTAGACAGGAAACTCAGTAGAGTTAAATAGTAGACATATAATTTGTCTGTTCTAAGACAGTATATAATTTACAGGTCAGAAATATTTATTAATGCTCAGATTAGTAACTACTTTTTGTACAGCTCAGGGTAACTTGTAATCCCCTTGATTTCACCTGGCTGTTTTAAAGGGAATGAAAGGAAATTGAGAAGGCTATGCAGCTCTTGTTCTTAGCCACTAGCAAACTTGATCCATTTCCTTTGTTGTTTCTTCTCCTGGATGAATTACAGAGAAAAGCAGTAATTACATAACCTGACCATGTGACATTAGATTTTGTGTACATCTGAAAAAAAATAAAAATAAATAAGGTCTCAAAATTGGACATAAACAGAACAATATTATCAGTCTGCACTATTTTAGAGCTTCTGCACTTCTTACACATGTAGTGCTTTTCCCCGCTTCCCTCCTGGGAAACTGTATTAGTCATAGGCTTACCCTGACCAGGAGTTTCAGAAAAGAACAGTTTCATAAAAACAAAAATTGCCTCAAAATACCACAACTTTCTCCAATAACAGCAACAAATTTGATGTTCTGACTACTACCAGAAACCGAAGACTTATTACTGCAACTCACTTACTGAAACTCCTAGGCATCCACTGCGGCAAGCTGTCCAAGGCTAAAGCACTGTGCTTAACATCTTGTAGCCCTTCAAATTATCAGGTGAGTAGTCAAGGCTTTTATAACTTTCAAGTCAAAGATGGAGGTTCCTAATTTGACACCTTCAGACTTCACTAGTTCTAGAATTAGAAATATCCCACAACAGTCTGACCTCATTAATTCAATGGACTTAATCAATTTGTTACAAACCAGGGAGTACAGCTACAAGAAGTAGTTGGCTGTTCAATTTTAATTAATTCATTGCTTGCAGATGCAGCTAACCCTTTGCTAATAGACCCTTGGTGCATTTAAATTACAAAGTTAAAACTCTAAACATAAACTCCAGTTTATGTTGGACTTAAAATTTTATGTCAGCTGAAAGACAGAAAATGAGATCTCATCTGACTTTTGTCAAAGTGACAAGTGGAAGCTATTAGTATTTCTTGGAATTAATTTATAAACCACAGAGATGATTAAGAAATAGTCAACCAAAGCTATGTATGTGAAGTGGGACTGTCATCACTAGACTTGCAGAAGCTCATCTATATGCAAGAAGTAAAAAGGCAAAATAGTAACAAGAGTAAACAGGCTAAGGTCTTCTAGTTAATTAACAGAGCCTAAACTTTCAGAAACTTATGTCATCCTAGGTACTGTGCTTTGCAAAATGTAACACTGTAATTTAGAATTCAGAGGGTGTGGATTAACCTGTCTAACCTTGCTGACAAGCGCTACAGTTAATCAAAAAGGGCCCCCCTGGGCAATGCCACTTCATAGAGCAGGGGAGGTATTTGGGAAGCCAGGAAGAGCTGTGAACTGCAGGCTTTTCCCTGCTTTGCTTTTCCAGAAAATCTTTTTTATATCAGCTTTAATGTTTGCTTAAAGCCCCTGATGTTTATAAACAACAACAACAAAGACACTGATAAATGTTTTCAAATTACTATTTGAGAGAGAACTGCAGAGAACTGGAGCCTTTCTCCTCACAAATAAATTGTTGATTGGGATACAAAATGTATTTTCAGACAGAATTTCTGTGTGTTTGCCTTTGTTCCTTAATCTGTCTCCTACGTCATCTGTTGGTCTCCTTGTCCTTGATGAAAGCAAATACACCCTGATGGAGTCATAACTACCATCAGCAAAAGAGCGACTGTGGTGCAGGCTGCAACCTCCTTTACATAAGAACTATCAGCTGAGCTTGTTTGCCTCTCATTAACCATGACTGTCCATCTTTCCAGGTACTCAGTATTACTCCTTCCTGCTTTAAGATCAAGCAACAGGTGGAAAGTGGTATGAGGATATTTAGACTAGAGGGGAATAAGCGGAGGACCAGGGAAAAGAGGCATAAATTGAAGCAAGGGAAGAGCAGGTTAGCAGCGGATGGAGGACTTGCCTGCCCCATGTGGCCATCCAGGCTCTGGCCCTGGAGGTTTCAGCCCCAGCGAGACGTGGCCCAGCGCAGCCTGCAAGGCTGCAGGAGGGGCAGATCCAGCTCCAAGCCAGAGACCAGCCACAGCTGCCGGCCCGAGTTATCCTGTGGTTTGGAGATTTGGCCACCACAGGCTGCCCCCGGCTTTGCTTCTCCAGGTAACATAACCTTGAGTTGTCAAGCTGTCATGTTAATACTAAACCCTTCAGCACACTCCTTCCTGCAGACACAAGTGAGATTGATTGCACTTGTGATTTGTTCATTTCTAAAACTATCTTGCCATTAATATCCTTCTCTCATCCATTTGCAACACCTGCTAAGCACACAAAATTGATTATAACGCCCAATTTGGCAGGTAAAGCCTTCTGGGATTGGACTGTGTTGTTTTTTTCCCAGACTTTTAGGGGAAAACAATAAAGAAAAACACCACTTACAGTTACAAAAATTAATTAGCTTAACAGAAGGCAGAAAAACAGTCTATCGTTAGTGGGGATGCCTTGTGCTAGTGTAAGAAATTGTGCTGTTTCCTCAGTGTGGCTTCCAATTTACGTATCCAAAAGAGCTGTATCTCAAGGTAGATTAAGATAGCTACATGTTTCAGCTTTAAGTGCTCATCAAGCCGAGAGATAACAGAACTGATGAATGGGACATTTCAGATCCTTGGAGAAATGAGCACTATTACATAAAAAGTGTGATTTGAATTTGTCTTTCTGCTTAGGCTGTGACATCCTAACAGCATTTATAAATAGAAACAGAGCCTTAAAAATCAAGAACCGCTGTAGCACTTTTTCATCATCTGAGCATTGAATTATAGGTCTTCCATATCCACATCCATGCATTGAAATAATTTGCATGTTATAGTCCTCTCCTCCCCAAATCAATTTATTCCTGAATAGGAAATGGAAAATGAAGTTATTATTTCAATCTGACAAAAGTAAATCTATGAAAATGGAAGGAAACCAAGTTCTCTCATTTAACTGTTGAGGAGCTTAAAAATAAAATTAACTGTGCTCTCTGAAGGACAGATATGATATGTCATTAGCTTTTAATAAACCAGTTTCCTCAGACTTGCTAGATTTACAGGCTCAGAAATCAACTAGTACTGATGAATCAATCTGTTTTCCCCTGCAGAGATGTCAGTACAGACAGGCCCACTCTAATTGGAAAGCCAGACAGCAGCAGCTCTCTTAAGGCAAAGGCTGTATCAGACATTAGAAACTGTAAGTCTTCATTCAGCCTTGTACCATGTTCTACAGAGCATTTTTTAATGACTCAGTTTAAAAGCACATTCTAAATCTTTAAAGGGCACAACAGAAAAAAAAATAAAGAAAGTCTGTATCTACTTGAAATTTGGAAATTGCAGAAAATGATCACTGGAAATACATAGGGTATTTGAATTGTTTTTCCTTTTGCAAAATATTTTACTCCATGCCACAGTTCTGATGCTTGGGTGTGAACGGCAAGGCGATACCAGGAAACTCCTATCCCCTCTTCTGCCTTTTCCCGCCAGTATAATCCCTGTCATTTTGCTCACCTATATGAACACTAAGGGCCCAATCCCCTTGTTGGAGAGCAGAAAACACAAAGAAGGCAGGAAGGGTCTTGAACCTTTCATTGATCCTTTAAACTGGCTCAGTTCACAGGGAGTAAATGCTGTGTCCCCCTGCACTATTTCACAGAAAAATACTTTGTTTTCAGAAGAGTTGGTCAATACTCTTTGACTTGCAATTTGGATACCTCTAGCCACCTTGTTGACTATGGCTAGGTTTTGATGGTAAGACACCTTCTACTGAACCCCTACTTACCTTTTCTGCCTTTAGTCAGCACTCATGAGACCACGTTTAAAGTGCTGTGTCCAGTTGTTGACCCCATGCACAGGCCAGACAAGATATAAACAGCACCTTCTCCTCAGTAGGTCTGTTGGGCACTGCAACAAATTGCACAGGGAGGTTGTGCAGGCTGAAGTTTATTGAACTATCTTAAGCCTACTAACAAAATAAGTATCAGGCAAAGTACAGAAAACCCACAGGAAGCACGTTTAAAATGGCCAGGCAAACAAAACTGCATCTGGTCATGCGACGTCTGAGCTGACTCCAGACTGTTTTACTAAAACACATTTGGTAGGTATCCTATATGCATAACTATCAAATATTCGCTCTTCTCAAACTAAAATATGAATCTTTATTTCTCGCTCCCGTCCTATTTCTGCTCAGAATGTATGGAAGTCATCTGCTATTCTGAGCGTGCTTGTTACAGGCAATTATAACAGTCCCTCAAGGCGAGTGTTTTGAAGGTCTGTGGGAGGTTTTCAGGTACCAGTTGTGGAGGGAACTAACATACGCTCCATCTATTTGTCCTCGTGACCTAGGATTACCTTGGCTTGTAGGATCTGTTTTGCACAGAATTAAACAACTCATGTGTGTACTCCAAATAGAAAAGATATACTTTTTTGACATTTATAAAGGATAATACTACAGATGATACAAAATGATCTCAGCAAGCCCCGAAAGCAATACCATTTGTATACAGTTTACCAGAATGTTAGCTCAAGGTTTATCTGAAGCTTGCTTTCTTAATGTCAAGATGAAAAAGGTCATTCAAAAAATACCTTCCTGTGAAAAATTCTTCAAATTTGCCTAGTTGGAAATGTTACAATAATCCCATATATCACTTGGTCACTTGGAAGTGAGAAATGGACATTAGGTGTTTCAAGAACAGGACAGAATTACTGAATGGCGGACTGAGGGCATTTCTTTATTATCTGAACTTTTCAGGGTGATAAATACAAGTTGGAACCTATGCCTTCAATTTGATAAACTAAATTAGTGCTTACGAGACCAGCGAGATCTTATGATTGAAAGCAAATTATTTTCTTTCAGTCAATTTATCTCAGCATAATTAAAAGACCTTATAGATGCAGCAATAATAGGAAATTATTTCCCTGGAAGATTCTCAGGCTTCAAGTTTGACTATCCGCCACCCCCATAAATAACTACGCATATGAAAAACTCCACTTAACGCAAAAGGGATGTTTATAGGAAGTTACCGTTCAAGACCTGTTTTCAGGATATGAGACATCAGCACTGCAGCAATTACTAACAGGAAAAGGCAATATACTGGTTAACCCTAGTGGAACTAACTAAAAGGATAAACAAAGCCAGGAGCAGGTCCTCAGACAGGAATGTGAGCCAAAGTCAGTCTCCCATGATATGGCAATGAAACTTTAAACTAATGCTTCATTCTAACTGTTCCACTGAAACTAATTCTTCTATGTTTAGGATTTAGTTAGAAATTACAGCGAAACAAATACAGTACCCAAAGCACAGAAACTTAGCAGTCCATAAAATGAATATCCGGCAGTCAGTCATGCAAAAATAAATCTCTATAATTAAATTTATTCTTACAGAGCTTAGTATGGGTACTGCTGTTTTTTGTTGCAAACTGTATTTTTCAAATATTTATTGTTAGCCCATTCATTTTAAATATCACTTTCAAAGCATCTGCATTAAATCCACTTTTATTTTAAACATTCTGCTTTTAGTTAGTCATTTTATTACTTACTCCCTAGACAGCATAACATCTTTCTCAAAACATTTATAAAGTATTTGATTAAAGAATGAGACGAAAACTAACAGAAAAGAGTCATAAACTTTTACATCTCTGTGTTCACTTTTCAAGACTCAGTTCCAACCATCTTCAGAGAAGTTTACTTAAAAAATGCAGCAAAACTAAGTTAGGAGTCACTAACATCTAGAACACAGTAAATTTTTCACATTCATATAAAAGTAAATAACCCTCTGTTGCACTTTTGAGATGCTCTGCTTGTTTCAGGCATCCAAACTTCAAGTTCTCCACTAGACACATGTCTGTGAATCAATTTTAGTTACTTTATGGAAACTACTATTGAGGATTTTTTTCCCCTCCAGATTAATTGAATTCTGAAAGTAGTTGCTTCACAGAGTATTTCCTTCATTTTGGGAAGGCTAGAGGCAATATTCCAGGAATGAGAAAATAAGGTGCACATATTGGAAGCTGGTTCATTTTTACTGCATTTACAATATTTTTCTTGTTACTCTACAATTACCATGACTGATATAATAGTCTTATCTGATATTTATTTAAAGCATACTAAATTAGTTCAAATTTTATACAACAGAAGCAAAGCCTGGCCTAGCTACATCACCAATTCAATCTCACTTATGAGCAATGTATAGAAGAAGATTCAGTAAAACTGCCTTCACTTCAGTAGCCTTGTAATAAACGTCACTGGAAGGAAGAGTGATGGCACTGCTGTTGGAGCACTCAGCCTTCATCCTCTCTTCCTCAGTTTTTCTTCCCCCTTCACAAACCTCCCTCCTAATACCTTAGTAGGAAATTGCAGATGTTTACATGGTAGAATTGATACTGTGGTCTCCAGCAGACGTGGAGGCAGGTCAAGCAGTGCCTGCACACAGGCCTCTCTCTAGGAATGAGGGTCGGTCTGGTGCCTCACAGCCAAGATCAGCAGCTTCACCTTCTTTTTTTGTCTGATTGTTAAAATGATTCTTCACTCTATTACATTAGTTTTACAACACTGAATATCTATAGAAATGGTTTAAGAATGAAATTGAAGTAAATGTTCAATATTCCCTGGAATTACTGAGAATGACAGAATTTTCAGGCTGAAAGAGACCCCTCGAGATCATGTGATCCACAACCTCCTCAATCCTGGGCCAACTGGAGCACGTGCTCAGCACCAAGGATGGGGATCCAACAACCATTCTGGGCCCAGTTTCTGACCACCCTTGAGTGGAAAACATTTTCCTTATAACTGACCCGAGTTTCCTGTGTTCCAGGCTGTGCCATGGCCCCTCCTACTTTCAATCTATACCTCTGAGAAGAGTCTAGCTCCATCACCTTTACACTTTCAGGTAGTTCAAAGAGAGCGATGAGATATCCTTGAGTCTTCTTAAGGCTGAACAAATGCAGCTCTCGCAGATTCTTAATACCTGAAGTACTCCGGCACTGTAATCATTATTTACTGGACTTGCTCCAGTATGTCCACACATTTTTTGTGCTGAGGAGCCCAACCCCGAGCACAGCATTCCAGATGGGGCTGCCCAAGTGCTAAACAGAGGGAAGGATCACCTCCCTCGACCTCCTGCCTTCACGCCTGCTATTGCAGCCCATACGATGTTGGCTTTCTTTGCCATAAGGGCACATTTTTTAGCTCATGCTTGACAGCTTGCCTAGCAGAGTCCTGAGATCTTTTTCTACAAGCTATTTTCCAGCCAGTCAGCCCCTGGCTTGTAATAGTGCCTGTGGTTATTCCTCCCCAGATACATAGTCCCTTCAAACCACTTTTTTCCAGCTTGCTAAAACTCTGAATAGTGTCCCTGCCTTCCAGCGTATTGACTTCTCCTCCTTCAAAACTTTAGATTATTCTCCATCCCATTGTCCAGGCTTCCGAAAAACAGACTGAACAGACATCAGGCCACACAGCAACACCACTGGTAACCAGCTGCCAATTGTACTTTGTACCACAAACCATCAGGCAGCTTTCCACCTACCTTTTAATCCAACAATTCAGCTCATACTTCACTGATTTTCTCTGCATGTATACTATGGAAAACAATGTTGAATGCCTTGCTAAAATCAAGTTAGACAATTCCTCCTAACCACAGAGCTGGTCATCAGAGAAGCCCATCAGAGAAGGCATCAGTCCATAACCTTAACAGGGATGGAGTCAAGGCTAGCTAGCCCACAGTTACTTGAATTTTCCTCCTTATTCCTCCTGAAGATGGATGGATGCTTGCCTTCTTTTTCCAGGCATCATAAACCTCTTCTAAAGACCACGACCTTTCGAAAATGATACATAGAGGGCACAGTGACATCTGCCAGCAGTCTCAGCACCTTTCAGTGCTGCCTGTCTGTTCACATGGACTTGAGTGTTTAACTGGCTTAAATAATCTCTAACTGGATCTTTCTCTGCTGTGGGTTATTCTTTAACAGCCCCAAACTCTGCTGCTAGGCTCAGAGACTGAGGAGAGATGAGGGCTGAATTTACCAATAAGACACCAAAAAAGCTGAGATAACCAAGGCCTTAGTCACTAGGTCTCCTGCTCCCTTGACCAGCACGCCCACACTTTTCTTAGTTTTCATTTACCCAGCTGCTCCCAGAAGCTTTTCTGTTTGACCTTCACATCCTTCCATTTTCAACTCCAGCTAACCTTTGGCTTTTCTCCACCCCTTCTCCACCCTGCATACTTGGGCAGTGCTTCTGTATTCCTCCTGGATAGTCCATGCCTGCTTCCCCCTTCGCTGTACTACTTTTTTGTGCTTGATCTCAGCAAGGAATTTCTTACTCATTCAGGCTGGCTTCCTGCCACACTTGCTTCATTTCCCGTGTGTTGGAAAGGGCCGACCTTGTGCGCCGAGCTCCTTTGCCCCATAGGGCACTCTCCCATGCGATCTTGTCAAGCTGCAGTCTACCCTCCTAAATCTTCTAAGTATACACTGGATATTACAGAATTCTCAAAATTAATGTACTGCAGTACTGATTTATCAGAAAATGTTATTCATCGTTAAAAAAGAAATGAAAAAAATAAGAAAAAAAAAACTTTTCAAATGGATTAACTCTGCTTCCCAGCTATTTCTGTTGTTTGTATTATGCTGCCTTGTATTTCTCAGAACCTCAAATAAAGCAGGAATTTGTACATGTTGGGCATTTAATAAACAGTGCAGTCTCAAAAAATAATGCAAAAGAAAAGGCAGATTTGTAGGAATGAAAAAAAATATAAAAAAAAACAACAATATTAAGGCTGCTATTTTTGTACAAATAGTGAGGACATGTGGATTCACTCTGAGCCCTGGACCGTTTGATTTCATATAAAATTAATTATATGAGACTGTGCCAAAGTCATTAGCAAGGCTAGGTCCTAGAGTCAGGATGAAATACAAGGTTGTCTAGGAAGAAAAGCCAAATTGTTAAGTCATTCTAACACACACAAGCTATTCAATATTATCACTGGTGTCTCTCTGATTAATCTCCAGTAAATGGTATTTAATTACAAAATTTCCTCTCTGTGAACATTAAATCACACTCTATATGCAATTTTAAATTTTTGACTAAAAGTATAGAAGGGAAATTATGTCAATTTATGTACATGTTCTGTCTCTTCTAGTAATTTATACATTTATCACACCACCACAGGCAGAGACATACGGCTTATACTAAATGGCATCACTGAAGATAGTATTTTATAAACGATATAAAAAAGGCCACAAACACAAGATTTACATAACACTTTTGTTTTTTTTGGTGGTGGTTGGCATCTCTTTACTAGTTACCAAACTTGAGTCAGTCTCCCATTCATATTCACACTGTGAAATGGTTTGAACCCATTGAAGGAAAGTATAGGTGATTGATTGGCATCACTTCTGGACAGAGGCTATGGGTGGTAAATCAGCCCAACCAGTGCCTTACTTGACAGGACTGCCACTAAAGCAAGAGAAGGGTGGAGATGCCACGGGGTGCAAAGGGCAAGTAAATTTCTCTGCCAAAAGTTTCATTGTACCATGGACCAAACTGTGCAAAACAGAGCTAAAAGCCCTGCTCAGCCTTACATACCCTCCAAGGTCTGCAACTCCTGCCTTCAGTTACAGGGCAGGAGCAAAACACTCTGCCTTTATATCAACTGTTGTTGTTGATAAGTTACACACCTTCACACAGAATGGGTATGTTTCTCAGTTAATTTTTTGTTTTGTTTTAAAAATCTATCTATACAGATGCTTTTAATACACTAAATGTAAGTGCATTTGAAAATCAAAGTTTCCCCTTTGGTACTATTTGCACTACTTGCAGTGGGAAATTCTGAAGCACTAAATGACTATGCTGAATCTTTTGGGTAGAGTCCAGAGAGCATAGTTTGAGTTATAAGGAGATAGAGTTGGAGCTCTGTAATCTTCCTATCACACCCAGCTGGAAGCTGCCTGATACATCAGTCTAATGCAGCTGAAGCCTGCGGCTCACAACCCTTTCCTGCATCCATTATCAGTTGTATGTCCAGATCAATGAGTAAGGGATTATTCTGCAAGGAGAAAAAAAAAACATTAAAACAATTTTAATAGGCATCTGATGACTAAAACACACATATCCTTTTTAATGGGAAGGACAGCTCTGCAAAAGAACTTCAGTACAGAACAAAATGCAGTGAATAGCACATAATATCTTGCTAAATATCTCGGATACTGTTCTTATATTAAAAGAAAATCTATAGAAAATCTATTTTCTAAAGAAATATACAAAGAAATTGAAGCATCAGGAACAGGAAACACTGTTTTTTTGCAATAAAAAGTCAAGTCTCATGGAAGGACTTTGTCACTGCCTAATGGATATCTTTGGATATCTTCAGTATCCAAAATATTAAAATAGTTTAATTGTAGATCGGAACTTAATATCTAATTCCACTCTGTGTACTGTAAAAGCATTGTTAAAAGTACTATTAAAAAAGAAAGAAAAATAATTCCAAAGAAGAATAAAATATCTCAAATAATCTGTGCACCTGAGCAAAAGCTGTATGAGTCACAGGAGGGAATGACAAAGACACACTGTTTAGGACCAAAACTGAGCCAAAATTCAGAAGAGGTTCAGAGCCATCAGACAGATGAAGAAATACAAGCAAATTCAAGCTATAAGATATGCACAATGGAACAGTTTGCTTTTCTGTCTAAATGCAAACAGGGAGCATCAAACAAGTAGTTATTTATGGACATAATAATTAAGCACATAAATCCACAGTAAATGGTTAATCATACAAAACATTGTAGAATTAATCTAATAAGGAATTAAAGTTATATTTATTCTTACTTATCTCAGAGTTTTTATGGAGTCACTCTATTCTGCACTTCCTTCAGTTGGTGACAGAGTAGTCAGAATAATAAAAATATTGTCTGATATCATTTGACAGTATAACAGATAAAAAATGGCAGCAAAGGCCTACCTATGAATTAATAGGTGCTGCGTTTATATAAGCCCTGCAAGACCGTACTAAGGAAACACACAAATTAACCAACTGAACAGGTATAACCAAAGCACTGTTTATTGCCTTGATCATTTTACAGGATAGTAAGTGGAGAGCCTCTCACAAGCAGAGTCTTTTGATCATGGATCCTAAAAACTAGACATTTCTTTTGTCCTTTGCTTGAACCAGCATCAAGCAGCATAAAAGTATTTAATTTTCAAATACTGATTACAATTCCTTCTGTAATAAAACACAACCCCAAACAGGAACCTCTCAGATGCTAACATTCAGTCAGGAAAGAGAATAAGCAGCAAAAAGATTACTATCTTCTGTAAGTTTGTATTATCTAGGTTTTATACAGTATCCATGAATTAATGCTTTAAGATGTTGTTTCTGCTTCAAGTCACTCTCTATCTTTTGATGATAATATAAGATCATATTTTCTGAATACAAAGCATTAGAGTGGCATAGGGTTTTCTCTACTTCCAATTTAACATATTCTTTGGTGCACCAGACCAACTTCTCTTTTATTTTTAAATGCAAAATATATAAAGAGTTGCATTTGCATTCTCTCCCCTCACCTCTATACTGCTTAACAAGCTGCGCAAGGCTACAGCATTACTTCATCATCGCACTTAATAGCCCGTCCAGTGCTAAAGTCCTTACACAGAGGGCAGCAGCTGCTGCTCTCGCTGTTGGGTCAGATGCTTCAATGCTTTGCCTTCCACGTGGGCTACCACTGATGAAACTGGGTTTATTGCCCTTAGAAACAAAGCCCACACCAACTGTACACATGCCTGGAGCAGATCTGCCCATCGTTCTATGGTGCAGGACAGTTCTTACGCTAGATTAGTCCTCCTCTACAGCCCCTGGGTAACTGCTTGGTTGCCACATCACTACTGACTTTCTGTGTTGGTTATATCGTTCATCACAAACCCTCTCTTAAATATTTTAGTGCCCTTCCTTTCTGCGATTCAGGTGAATGACTCCAAAACAGCATTTCAGCTGAGAGCTCTAAGCTTGTGTTATAATCATGGATCTTTGCAAAGGAGGGAACCTTGATGTCTTCTGACAAATTAAAGCCAAATCAAGCACAGCAAATCAAATATGCCCCTTCGACAGAGCTACCCATAATAGCTTAGACAATAAGACCCTGATTCTGTGTTGCTGGAGGACACAGAAGTGTTCATTAAGGAGCGGAAAGGTGTTCATACAGCATCAGAGCCTCAAGCATTTTCTAAATAGGACTAATCAAACAGTTGGGTATCAGATAAAAGAATGTCTAAACAAGAGGCGGATGGATGTTTGTGTTCTCAGCCACTCAACCACTAAAGATGTTTTATTTCTAAACATCTTTGACATACGGAAATCAAAGATGTATTATTCAAAGCGATGTTCCTGTGGCAACAAAAGAAAACTCTTGGTTAATATTTAAGCATCTGGATACATCTGGAAAAGGCAACAGATTATGAATGGGCAAATCATCATAAATTCATGAAAGCAAATATTAGGTATGTAGAATACTTATCCTTAGCATATTTAGTTTAAAGGAGGGAGAAGACAGCTTAAGCTCAAGTAAACAACAATATTTCATCACACAAGGCCTCCTCAAATTGCTTATAAAGGCCAAGTGAGCCTTTTTAATATTTATACAGTCTTTTAGAAAAACTCTTCTGGCGCCTGCAGATTAATAATATCTGCAGGATCTACATAATTCATGATTTCATAAATAATACACCTTTTTCTAATTATGTTAACAATTCTTGTACAATTAAGAAGTATGGTCTGATGCACATTTTAGTGGTATCATAACCATGATTTTTAAAAGATGTACAACCAAAAGGCCTATACAGTCTGTAGGGGCTCCAAAGGAAGAACATCAATGAACTGCATTATCGCAGAGTCAGACACAGCATTACCATCTCTATGCTTACTGAAAGTGACTGATTGTTTTTTTTGCTCTTTTATATTCAACAAGACATAGCTGTGTTCCGTGCTGAGGATTAACTCCCTAACTGCTCTCAGTAGCCTTATAATCTCCAGCCACAGGTTGTGTGTTGGTCCCAAAACTGATTAAGCTCTACAGGATGATGGATATCTTAAAATATGTACTCTGACCACAAGTTTCATAACATAATATCAGCTAAGAATAGCTTCAGTAAACTTCTGCTTGAGCCACAAGTCCTCTTCATATTCAAAGGGAAAAGGATACCACAGCTGTCTGCCAACCCAGAATAACCTTATATCACAAGACAGCAAAGGTACATAAAATTTGAGTTTTCACAGCTTCAGTTCTCCTCAGGTTCTGCAGTCACTCACAAGACTCTGTTGTTCTCCTAATGAAGACTTCATGCCTAATCATTTGCAAAAGCCAAACTTATGTAGACAGACAAACATATATATTACATATATATATACATATATATATATACATATAAGAGGGGCAAAAAGTGTAATACCTCACCCCGCAAGAAAGACTCTCTTGTCCTGCCATCCCTTCTACTATGTATAAACATTAATGGTCCAAAAATCATAACACATGCCTTGTTTTTAGGTCACTGGATGGCTTCCCACATAGAGCAGAAGGTATTGAAAATTAATAACTCTGCTGGGGAGCAAAAAATATGAATAAAGCCAAGAAATAATAATACTATCAAAACACATAATATCCTATTCAACAACCTTTCTTACTAGATTTTACTTATTTTGACTGAACATTTCAATTTCCTTAAATGTCTATGTCCTATGCAAAAAAAAAAAATTAGAAGACAAATTTCTCATTTCAAAAAAAAAAAAAGAATGTCACTTTCTTGTAGCTTTGCAGTAACCCTTTTGAAGAAGGCAATCACCAACTGGCCAAAGAACAGTAATGCTGGCTGGTATAGAAATTAGGATTTACTCCATGCTGGGGGGCATGGAGGGATGACATTAAAACAAGGAACAACAGCCTTAACCATACCACTTTTGAATGTAAATGTTATATACTATGATTTCTTTTTCTTTTTTTTTTTTCCCTCTCAAGCAGCCTTTGAAAAATTAGGCCTGGAAAACTAGCAGCTTTTACTAGGTTCAGTGTCTACATTCGTGGGTCCTTTTTTATTATTATTATTATTTATTTTGCGGAAGGAGGTGGATGTGGAACACATGGCTGCAGTAACGATTGACCTACAGTTTATACCTCTTTTTCTCCTCTTGGGCTCCTAATTGATTCTTTTGAGATGGAGGCACTAAATGATATCCCTTTTAAACACTTGATTTGTAATTAAGCTGAAATACTTCCGCCATATTAGCACAAAGAGGAGAGTAGGAGCACACACTCCCACTTTCCCAGGAACCAGACTTAAACTAGCAGGGCCAGGCCTTGCTTTCATTGACTTTGATTGTCTTTCTGTGGTTGTAATACTGAGACTGAGAGAGTGGAGCCCAAAATAAATCCCTCATACGAGAGTTCTGAAAATTACTCGAGGTCAAAAACTAAATGGAGGTGCCTTGGCAAGGCCATGAAAGGCATTTGCACTCACGCTGCCTGAACACAGCCTGTGTATGTACACTAGGCGACTCTTCAGGGGCCGTCGTTGGTAGACGTCCCATACTTGCACTACTCCCACAATGGAAGACAGAGGGGGAGGGCAGAAATCAGGCACAGTCACTGCTTGCAGGCTTCATATTAAACTCAAAATCAACCTCTCGTTGCTGGCACTTATAGAGCAGTGTTCGTGATCTCTGCAGGGTGCCATTTTCATCTCTTCTTTGACGCGAGAGGGATGGAAGTGATGGTGCATTAGAAACAGGAATGAAAGGGGCAGGTTGGGAATCATTAAGTAAGCTCCCTGTCTCTTAAAAAGGAAACGTTCTTGAATTTATTCACCCATTCATCTCGTCTGGACGTATTAAAGCAAAGTATCTATGAGGCTGAAGAGAAAGAAACTCTGTGTGTTTCAGTCTCAGTTCACTTTCAAATATACACCTAGTATTTCTCTAGGCTTCAGGTCCGAACTACTGGAGTAAGAGCTATAGTTTAATTAACCATTGCAGCTTTTATTAAGGTGGAATTTGCCTTACATCTAGTTCATTAAAATAATAGTAGAATAACTCTGACAGTCCAGCCATAAAACAAGTTCACATAGAGCATTAGCAGTTCAGCTCTCTGCAAATTAAGTGAGTGAATATTTTCTGAACAGAAGAGATGAAATAGCGCTAGTCATCTACTTCTTGTCAAGTCTGTACCCAGGAAAAAATTCTTAAGAGAGATGACCGGGAGCAAACAGACAGTTTCCAACCTTATTACTCCCCATTCGGCTCAACATATGTCAAGTGTTTGCACTAGGCAAACTGACATTTTAGCTTACTGTGGTCTACCCTGGAAACTTGATATTTATAATCATTCTATATCTGGCCCCGAGAGCAGCTGCAGTTAAAGGGAGATAAGTTATTAAAGCGAAAGTCTCCATTTGCTGGCTATTTTCCAGGGAGAAGTCTTTCAGATACCCACATTCCCTGAAATAGTCACAAAATAGTTTTGCTCTAGTGGGGCTTTGGGGTAAACTGAAATAAGATTTTTTCCTCTCTGCCTTATAATTGCTTGAAATTCCTACACTTCATCAAGCTATAGGCTTTTCTATTAGTCCCTGGAACAGAAACTTCCGAAAAGCAGACTCGGTCCATGGCTGCTGAAGTAACTCCTGGCTGAAGTCGTCTCTTCACCATTCCCGTCGAGCACCGTGAGTTTTCCTTCAGCAGCGCCCCCTTCTCCCCCTTTTGCTTTATTCGGGCCACTGCCTTCACTGTCACTAAGAGGTGTTTCTAGTCTGTCTTTACCTTTCCAAACAAGAACCTTCGCAGTCAGCAGAGGTGTTCTTGAGTTAATCCGGACGTCACATCTTCAGCGCAGACGGGGAGAGCTCAAGGAGGCGCTCTCCGCAGGCTGCTACATCTGCCAGCCACGGGGCCTCCACACGGTCCTCCTGAAACAAGGGCTCCTCTGGCTCCCTGCCTTCCACGCACACCCAGGCTCACTCCATCCATGCCCTGACCAAATGCAGCTTGTGGGCCCTTGGCTGTAGGGCCTACAACCTTGGCTGAGCCAGTTAAACCAAGCTCTCAAAGCCAAGCCACCAGTAAGATCTCTCCGCTTGAGTCCCAGCTCTTTCAGGTATCTGGAGCTTGGGCAGAGTAAACACAGGGCCGAGTAATTATGCAGCGCTGACAGAGTCAGCTAGGATCTGCCTGCAAAAGACAATATAGGAAGAGGCAGATGTGATTGTAACTCATCATGCTGCAACTTGTAGATGCTTCAAAAGGCTGTGAGGAGTCCACAGACTTGATGGCATATTAATAGGTCTTTTTTTTTTTTTTTTAATAGTCTTCTTCCCCTGTAATATTTGTCTTCAGCAGCGGAGACTAATGTCCAAAGAAATGTCTGACCTGTAATGAAAACTGCTACATAACAATACTTAGAATCACAGAATCACAGAATGGCTGAGGTTGGAAGGGGCCTCTAGAGGTCATCTAGTCCAACCCCCCTGCACACGCAGGGCCACCTAGAGCACGTGGCACAGGACTGCATCCAAGCGGGTCTTGAAGATCTCCAGATCTTCCATCCTATCCTCTCAAAAAAGAGCCCAAAAAAACCTTGATCAAAGTGAATAACCTGACAGTTTCAATATCACACAGTGCCTGCATTAATAAGATTTAAATCACTTCCAGTAACTTGATGAGCTTTTTCTGTGATAACGTGACTAAAGCTTGCACTGAGTTTCCTAGATGAAACTTCGCTGAGCTGACACCTTCATTACCAAGAACATAATTTGGACAAGTATTTTTAAACAGGAGCACTTGCCACACATGCCCTTTAAAAAGGTGCTCTAGGGGCTCTGCTACCACTTTCAGTCATCCTAAACGCTCAAATAATTTCTGAGCACATTTTGACCATCGTATCAAAGCGTGCTATATTACATGCTGCATTATGACACAGCGAATATAAAAGGAGCATGACAATTATTTGGGCAACTGAGACCATGAATAAAAATGATTGCTGAATTGGAATACTGCACAGTTTACAGCTTCGGAGGAGAAAGCTTATCTCTGGTTGTGTTTTATAAACTGGAGGTGCCTGAGTGCCTCAGGACAAAAACAGCTACCTAGAAAAATGCTTGCACCCAGGTCAGAGTTCAGGGTATACACCGAGTTTTCAAAGCCTCGGGAGTTTTGCTGAATTGAGATTCTACTTGAACTGTGAGCAGTGGCAGGTAAACTGAAAGCTCCTTTCGGGGCATCAAAGCCGTTTCTAGGAGAATGGAAGTGAACAGTGGTCCTATTAGATCTTGTCAATCCTTAAAATATCACTAACAAACAGGGACATAATTTGCAGATCTTATTGTTATTGTCATTCTTCTTATTAGAATAATAGATCAATCATTAGAAGTACCACTCAACATTTTTTATATTAACTGCAGTATGGGATTTGACACTATTAATCATTACTAAAATGTTTAGCACTTTAGCACTTCCATATTTGTAACACCTTTTGTGCTAGCAGAGCCAAATATCTTAAGGATAATATGGATTCTTTTATCTTCCATTGGAATGTGGGAGAAAAAGTCTAACGGAACTGAAGCAAGGCCAAACGCTGAGCAAGGGACAACCAACAACAAATAAATACATTATACTTCAGAAACAATTTTCTGAAGTTAAGGAAAGTATACTTCAAAGTAGTAGCAGTGAGAAATTGAAAAGTATATGTAATACACATACCTGAAAGAGAGAGTAGATTTGAATAGTCTTGCCAGATTTCTTTGTGTGAGTGTGTATGTCTGAAATTTCAAACCAGAATGAGGCGACTTAACCCAAGGCTCATTCTGCGACTTAACCCAAGGCTCATTCTGAGAGCTCCGTCCACCTTTTGAGGCGAAGGTTCAGAGGGACACTGAACAAAGCAGGGAAGACGAGTAGGGCCATTAATCCATAGCACATCCCTCAGACCTGGCTTCCCAATCACTAAGGTTTGTTTACCTTTTTAGGAACTGTAACCTTCATTAGGAAGCAGAATAGCTCAGAATTCCCGTAGTCCTAAACCTTTTCTTCACAGAAAAAGAACAAAAAATACAGTCATTGACAGAAGCTGTTTCTAATCACCTTAATCAGTAACAGATTATGATTTCTATATGAAAAATTACTGTTAAGTGCCAGTTATCAAAGTGTGTATCAAATACCATAACTTTAATATTATTATAATTGGAAGTGTTGGTATGCCATCACCAGACCAAGTTCAAGAGCAGCAGAGCAGTATATGTACGCACACCTGCATTGTGACACAGTGAATACAAGAGGAAGAGGAGAGGTAATATGCTGAAAAGCAATGGAAACCAAGGAATTCCACACATGAAGAGGTGAAGGCAAACCCTTTGGAAGCAAACCCACGGAGAAGACATCACATCAATATGCTGTTCTAGAGCATAGCACAATCGCAGTCCTCAGCCAGCACAACAGCTGGCCAAGTTTATAGAAGCTACAAAAAAAAAAAAAAAAAAGCAGAAAGGCAATGAATGGAGGAAGCAAAGTATGCTAAAAAGTAAGAGTGGGAAGTTTTGCAATGACAGGTAGCAGAATGCACCATCTGATAGATTGGGAAGACTGAGACAAGCTTTCAACCATAGGACGTGTATTTGTTTGGGAGGTGTAATCAGCCAGTGCGATAGAACTGCCACAAGTAGCAATGCATTCTGCATTTGCTGTCATCTTCCTGGGTGTCCTTCTGAAAGCTGTGCCTTAGCCAAACAGAAGTTATTGGGATAAACAAGGGGATAGCTAAGTGAAACGTAAGGGTCTGTAGCTTACTGGAAGTCAGACAGGTTAATCTAATGGTCATCCTGGGTCCTAAGCTCCGTGAATGAGCTGCAAATGAATGGCAGAGCTCAGGAAAAGTACAGAGAGCTGCTGTAATTCCCATTCCTGTGCTTTAGCTGCAAATCTGTGCTCTATCTCTTAACTCGAAAAGAAAAAGAAGAGTGCATGACAGAACAAAGTTTCAACACAAATGAGTCACTGCAAATGTTCATGGACTGAATGCTGAAAATGTGATCCATGGATTCCAACATTAACTGAAATCATTGGAGACATCTCCCCCCCGCCTATTGACTTCCACTGAAAGGATGTTGTTAGTTAATGAAGGAATGAATATCACTGTAAAACTCCACATGTACAGATGATGGCACTGGAAAATTCTAGACAACAGATATTTATCAGCAGTACTTCAGTAATACAAATAATTGGACGAGCCAGTATTTAGTAACCATTCCAACTTCACCACAACGCTCATATCTTTCTTGTCTCCATAATTTGGGGAAAAGATAACTGCATTTTTCTTCACAAACTATATAGATTTAACCTGGTTTTACAGAAGTCAGTCACAGCTCAGACAAATCTGATTTTATATCCTTAGAGAATCTTGCTTATTTTTACTAAAAAAGAGCATGCTATACAATACCAATGAAATTTCATTATACAGACAGCTCTGTAATATATGAACTTCGAGAAAGATCTAATTCACATCTGATATAGAAAACATTTTCTACAGCTTAAACTAGTCTCCCATTTTAAGCATCTTTCAAAGACTTTTACCTATTTCCAGCATTAAAGCTACAGACTTTTCTCATAAAATAATATAAAAGAATAACTACCCATGCTACAAAGATAACATGAGATTCTCAGGGCATTTTGATTCAACAAATATTACAGCAGCCTGTTGTGAGCTATGTATAGCTAGAAAAATCAAATTTCACCTGCCACTGTGTCAGGCTGCATTCCAGAGTCATTTTATCACTGCAGCGAATACCAAGATATTTATCTTCCCTAGCTAGGTTAATCTTGTATTCCATAATTATCGTGACCGTCATAAACACATTTAGTTCTGTTCCTGCATTTGTGAATGTTGCCAATTTGGGAGAAAGTGAACTTAGGAGAAGTCACTTTTGTTTTCAATTTAAAGGCAGAATTGGAAATTAAAAAAAATACATTGCATTGGAGATCCTATTTATTAGAGTCTCCTATGTGATCATCAGCTTTCTAATTCTGAAAGTGTTCCCTTAAACTTTTTTTATGCACTTAAACTATATTAAAATTTGAAAATGATCTCAGTGTTTACAGAGATAGTACTATGAATATAGCTGTTTGGCAATATATGTGTCTCTGTGAGTATAAATATATAGACATTTGTATGTATATGTTTTGATGAATTTTCCATAGAATTTTGGGGAGATTTTTCTTCTGTTTTCTTTTGATCACCTGATAAAATCTCAGGACCCAGCTCATTGTAGGAGTCGGCAGGTTTGAGAATGTCACCATCTCCTCAGTGCAACATAGCTAAACAGCTTCCCGGTCCAGATTTGGCACATTTGAACTTGGCAGGGCTCTCTTCGTGGCACTCTGTAGTCGTGCCCTAAAGCAGTCAAAAACATGGTGAGCCAGAAATCTTTTCTGGTAGCTACACTCACATTCTTGCAGATGCTTAGTACCATTGCTCCTAACACCTGCTCCCCTGCTGCTCTGAGTAAAAGACAAATAGGAGCCATTTCTCCCTGGTTTCAGTGACAGAAACCACGGACCAGGTTCAGAAGTACACTAATAAAGGATCCTTTTCTTGGGACACCAATAAAATCTGAGAAAAAAATTTGAGACTCAGAGAAAACACAAAACATGACTATGCATGAATACACTTGGTCTTCAAAGGACAAAGGATGGTTTCCATCCTATCAAGATGGAAACATTGAACTGTTCTTCAAAAGCAGAGTATGATGTGTAGAGCTCTGACAAAAGATCATATTGGAAGGTTTTGTTTAGAAGACTGAACTGAATAAATCCTTTAGTTCAGAGGATGCAGAAGCTGGAACAAAAGCTAGACCTTAACAATGCCCTAGCTTTTGCTTAGCTTTATCTTGCAAGAACACGGCAAGTCCCATTGCATTACTTAGAAGACTGAAGATGAAAAAAATAAACTGCAGCTAAACTTGGCAAATATGAGCTACAAATTACAATGTTAATGAAACTCAAGCACAGGCAAGAGCTGAACACCTTAAAAAGACTATAGCTTGTTTGTACCCACAGAGTCATCAGAAGAATATGAAACAGACACAAGAAGCAGCAGAGGAGTTTCCAAATCTTATTCCTCTCCCTTTTTAGCACAGTATTTCAGAAGGAAATAAAGATACAGAACCAGTCAAAAATCCTCATTCCTCTTTCTGCCATGGATTATTTCTGTGAACACAGGTTCCCTAAACCTCCCTGTGATATTTTCATTCCTGGAATAAGGGTAATAATGTACATATCCATCTTGGATAAGCTCAAAATTCAGTCATGTTGCAAACCACCTGAAGCTCTTCAGAAGTGAGACTCCACTGGGATGACATACAATTGCTTCATTAGAAGAGGGAACACATGCACATTGTTGGTATCACTACTTCCTTATCCCAGTTGCCCCAAATCAAACATTTCTATAGGAAAAAGTAAAATAAAACAGATTTCTACTGTTCTGGACAATCTAGCCAAGCTTTCTAAAATTTAATCAGCCAGTGAAGAGAATAAATCTGAGGCTATAAACCAATGTTCCTGTGACATGACAAAGACAGGCTTCATCAGCTCATCTACAGAGTTCTATGGGTTACATTGCTGGAAAAGGAAAATGTGATTTTTAAGAACATGTTAAATAGAATGAATAAATTCACCTTTGGCTTCTGCTGCAGGACTGGCAATATGCCAAAATGAAGCAGAAACCCACAGAGCCACAAGCATCATTAGCATAAGTAACAAAAGATTAAGCTCAGAACATATGCCACAATGACCCACAGATTCCACCAGTTGTACTAAAAATATCTGCACTGAAGAAGCAGAAAAAAGTATCATCCAAATGTAGAAAAAAATAAAGGCTTTAGGGATACTAAATCCAAAGGGAACAGTCTTTCTTTTTCTTCCTCCCTACCCTTTTCGTACCTTCAAAGCACATTCACACAGGAATACCTGTGCGTGCTCAGAAAAGGCATGCAAGCTCAACATTAAGCTAAATGCCACTGAAGGGCCAAATAATATGCTGAGACAGAGCTGTCTGCTGGAGCAAGGCCACCCGCAGGGGTAATTCTAGGCACGATGTCAGCAATTGCCACAAGCGGTGGTGATGATGAGGGGGGACAGGGTGCAGCCGAGAGGACAACAATCCCAAACAGGTGCGAGAGCCACAGAATGACTCACTCACAACAATCACAGTAATAACAGTGGGCAGGCTGTAGAAACTGGTCAGTGTTACACAATAGTAAATATTACCACGGCTATTGAATGTGACTGGGAGGTGAACAGCACATTTAGTGCGTGGCTAATTCACACCCACCAGCTATTCTGCCGTTTAAGTGTATCTGACAGAAGAGTCAATGTGATACACACAATTCAAAGTGGCAAGCAACATACCTGTCCTGTCTGTTTGCTTTGCATGGCTTGAGAATAATACTGCACAACTACAGACGGGATGACAGCGGCATGTAAAACAGTTGATGTGATACATAAAATATGTATGCCACTTTAGCCTTTATCTGAGAGCTTCAACAGTCTAACACTTTCTTTAGCATCTCTGAAAAATGATATGCGTTTAATTTTACATAGGAATTAACTGGCACCTTCAATCTTGAATACTACCTACAGACATCATAAGACAGAGAACAGAAAGAAAATATGAAGAGAAAAGAAATGTGAGGAAAGTCTAGCAAACATTACAAAGTAAAATGAGAAATGAAAAGACTGTAATATGAAAGAGCCAAGAAGATATATAGTTTTACTTTAAGAATGTTAACTATTGCTTAAGAAAAATAAGTAACAACATGCTTATATCAAATAAAACTAATTTGGACATTTTACAAATACCACGGGACTTTTGACAACACTGACAACAAGCCCTACAAGGAAAGTATTCCTCTTTTTCAGTTTGTCAGTTATTTTAAACACAACCTGACTTGTTGTAACACTGACAATGGTAAATGAATGATGGCAAAGGGATGAAGAAATGCCAAAGAAAAGTTCAATAAGTTGTTAAACAACAAAGCAGGGCCTAAACAGGTTTCAGGGATGTGGGAAATCTACAATTCAGTGGAAATAATAACTTATTTCAGGAGAGCTGTTTCATGCTCCACGTGCACCTGACTCAAGAAGTTTATATGTAGAAGAATGAGAAGTGACAAAACAATCTGACCTCCTTTGTGCTGTGTTTTCTGTTGAGCACACAGAGAGACACACATGCACCCCTCTGAGCTCTGCGCAGCACGTGTGCCTTGGGATCGCCTATTAATGTTGGCGTAGAGGAGACATGCACTCCAAGAGATACCTGCCTCATCCACTGGGCTTACATCTACGTACTCTAGATAACTTGCAATTGCTTTTTGAAGTAAAAAAATAAAAAATAAAAAAAGACAAAATCTTACTGTAATTAATAATTCATATGGCAGTTTCAGCTTGAGATGAAACTTAGGGTGGACTTGGGAGTTCTTCCTCTCTAAACCCCCAAACTATTTTATGTTCCCCAGCAGATCTGAACAGAGAGCAATGATTTCAAATGATATATGCTGCAAGGTACAACCATTAAGAATTGGATGCGGGGGAGCTTCATATAGTTATCTGTCAAGTTTTTGGCAATCATATGCATGGGGGAATAGTTTCCTGTCAATGCTGTTTCTCAGCTCACCTCCCTAAATATATGAATGCAGCACTTCCCAGCATTATAAAATCAGAATTCTGAGGACTGCTCCGCTGGAGCAGCACATTCTATATTCAGAAGCACAGAATAAAATATCCAAGTAGATAAAAATGGAACAATTAATTCTTCTAATTATTTTATTTAAGATTTTTCTCTCTCCTATCTACTCTCCTAAGGCAAAAAAAAAAAAAAGTCACGCTGTTTACTTTCCAGTGTTAACAACATTTACTTCAATATTAAACTTCGGACCTGATCTTAAATGGCTGTAAATAGGATTACGAGGGAGCAAGTCTTTGAGGGCTTGGGTCTTCATTTTCTTGCTCTGAGCTGAGTGCACGTATCATGAAAGCACCATGCTGAGCACCATATGAAACACATAGAGAGACAGCTCTTTTCTAAAAATACACAGAAATGGACCCCTTTGATGTGTTCCGTAGGCCCAAATTCCACCTGTAAGCTTTTTTTCCCTAAGTACTGTTATTAGGGGACTCAAAGGATGTCAAGCAATGATTAGAAAAAACAATAAAAAAACTAATTTTAGGTGTCTTAGTCCCACCTCAACACATACTTCTCATGAAGGCAAAAGGAATCTTTCAGTGCTTCAAACCTGTTACAACTTAAGTAGATATTTAAAGCTCTACCTCTGAAATAGTAGCGGCAAAAATAATGACAAGAATAAACTGTTCAATTCGGGATTCAGGCAAAAGTACAGCATCAAGAACGTCTGACTGAAAATGTCAGCATTCAGGAAACTATGCTAAGAGAAGAATGTGATTAATATAATTATATGTATGAGCTTTCCTTTACTGAAATTTCAAGTTCCATTATAATTTACTGCATACCTATTACGCCGATGTTGAGCTGTGGAGCTCATTACTTACCACAAGGAACTGGACTATTCCAGGGTACTTGCAAATGTAAACAGCAAGATAAATGACTTACAGGTGGTAAGTATCAGGCCAGAATGTACAACGAAACATCCCAGATCTCATCTGAGAACATGTCTGCAGCAAATATTAATCCTTCATTCCAGTAATAGGGTGGGGTAATTTAATTTCTTTGGTTACAAGGAGAAGAAGTACTGCCAGGCTTTCATAAATAATCTTCTACTGGCTTTCAGAAGCAACAGATGAAGATACGAGCCCAGTAACCTTTAATCCATTTGCAGACTCCTTCCTAGTTCCATTTCACTGAAGATAGGAGAGATGCCCAAGAAAACCCATCCTCTAACTTACCCGTAGACGAGCCACATACAACATCCACGACACAGATTTGAGAATAAGTGGGTCTAAACCGGTACTGAACCACCAAACAATCCAAAGACCAATAAATAAATGAAAAGCAAATATAAATGAATAAAAAACAAATATATAGCACAATCTGTCTCAGGCCCTAGATGAACAGTTCTAGCCTTTTAGCTTCCACAGTTGTCTACAACAGCTCTAGTTTAACTGGTGTTGGGTTATGCCTTCTTTCCAAGGTATGCTCCCCCAACAACTAAAATAAGGCTCTTGCCATTTTTCTGTGAGATCCTGGAATAGGAATCCCAGGCAGAAAGCAGCCTAGTGCTGTCAGGCTATTAATGTCTGAAGCTCAGATTGCTGACAGTGGGAAATAAAGCTTTTTAATTCCAAGTCATAGGCTTGGATTCAGTAATGAATAAGATGAAAAAGTCCCCAGATGCACTCTTTGCACATAATATCCCCTGACCTTTTACTTATCTCCCAAACTAAATCTTTCTTCAAGTTTAAGCAAGCTTGTCTGGAGCTCTCATTCACACAGAGCTCCTGCTGGGTGCTCCAACAGAGCTCCTGAACCTAGGGAAACTCTGCACAGGCTCTTGCACCTCACCTCCACTCTGCACTTTCAACTTTTATTGGATAAAGCTTCTCCTGGACTTTTTTCACATTTGGATCACGCTAGAGATGCTGGAAACAGAGCACAATCTTAAAAATAACATTATGATAGACACCTTTCAGCATCGTGCAAAATGATACCTTGCTCTTCTTCCCATCCACCAGCAACCCAACACACCCTGTTCTTTAAAACCCTTTGCAATCTGAAACCTTGGTATATTTGCTCTTTAGTAATTATCTCAGAAAGATGAGGCAACCTTACTCTAAATGTTTTAAACTCTATTAAAAGCAGCAGATAATGCCTGTACAACCTGCATTGTAAAATGTCACTCTCCATTTTTTGTTGTTCTTGTTTTGCTTTAAGAAAATAAACAGTATTTTCTATGTTTTCTGAACTCAAGTGCTAGCTATTCTTCCTCAGGTTACAGTTGTATGTTAGGAAACCAACTTATGAAATATTCTCATACATGCAACCTCTCCTTGGTACACAAAAAATTGTCAGTGATGGTGTTCCCCAAAAATCATTCCTCATTACCCTGTTCTTAGGTGCATACTATGTACACTGGCTTAAACCAGTATTAATGCCCTTTTCATGACACATTTCCACCTAGCTTTCTAAAGCAAGTTCAAGACCAGTACCTCTTGAATGACTCTGATGCAAGCAGAGAGAAAAAGGACTTTTATTTTTCAACTTAAAAAGAAAAACAAAACCAAGTGTGAGCTGTGATCTACATTTGTCCATTCGCATACCAGGTATCCCAGCAAATGATGGATGTCACTACCTCCTGAAAATTTTGGAAGTTCCCTTTAAACATCCTGTCTATTAGAAAACAGCCACTGCAATCCCCAAAACCTCTCTACAGTGTTTTCTTGCTGCATATCCAGAGGAGTGCTGACTTCAGGGAGGCTAGATCTCCCCAGTGTGATGCCTACAATGCTATTCCAGCTTGTCAATAGAGGTCCATTCAAGAGTACCAATATTAGTTTCTTTTTCCTCTAAATTCACACAGTGCTGGGACCAAATAAATCCCAGAGAAGAAAATAAAATTGTCAATTTCAGCATTGATTCACCTCTCCTCAATAGTTTTTATTGTGGTTTTGTTTGTTTGTTTGCTTTGTTTGTTTGTTTTCTATTTCTACAGGTGTACACCTGAGGCAAGGTGTTAAACCAGAAAACTGCTGCAGCACAAATGATATACCAGAATTTTTCCTCTCTTAAATTATAATAACAAATACAGCCATTCTGACATGCTTGTATACTCAGGTGAAAACTAGTACATCCTGACCTGGAGATACCAACATGCTGCAGAAAGCAACAGCAGAGTTAGTGTCTAAAATACGACACCTTTACCTTCCCCCATGCAACAGATTGGTTCGTATTCTCTCTCTTTCAGTATTGAATTTCCTGTTGCAGTACAGACTGTGAAAGATTTCCAAGGACAACCTACTGAAGGCTCGCAAAGAAATCATAACAATTAACGTTGGTACTTGGTGTTTCCGTGGAATTTTTAAATTATCAGTGGATGGTATGGCTGTGCAATACAATTATCTCAAGCAGCCAGTCTAGAATTCTAAAGTTATGTCTCAGTAACAAGAAGACAACAAAACGTAGTCCCATTTCTGCTCCTGCTTAGGGTGTTACAGCTTCACAGCTAGCCAGGGTTTGCAGGATGAATTCTGCATTTATTTTTGAGACGACAAATCAGACTCTTCATGGTAATTATATGTAGTTCCCTGGGGCAAAGAAATCACTTTCCTATACGCTTTGTGAAGCGCCATATACCTTGTCACACAATAAATAGTAAAATACTTGCATTACATAATAGTACATTAGGAAGTGTTCTGTTGCCTAGGCTTAGGCAGCTTTATATAAAACTATGTATGTGATACCTCTTACCCAACACAGCTGACTAGGATATGGCTTATCCAAAGGGTTGGTCAAGTCACTCCAGTTCCATTCTGAATAACAGTTTAATTAACTAAGCCTTCTGCAGAATTCAGTTGCTGTAGCCCAAAGTATAATCCTAATCATTGCTCTATAGCATATACTATTTGCCTATAATAACAGGACATTTCTTATCTGCCTTAACATTGGCAAATTCTGAAAATGAAAATGAAATCACATTTAGACCCATACAGCGTAACAAACAGTGCCCCTAAGGAAGTGTAGGATTAGGTTCTGCAACTGACAACCAGAAACGGCTAAATACAATATGTTAATTTGCTAAAAGAACAGGAATAAAAGCAGAGATTCTCTGAAAGAAGAGAAATGTATCTATCTATCTGACCTGCATTCTGAGGGTCACAGCTAGGAAAAGCTTTAGGGTTTTCTACCCCTAAGTAATACCAGCTCCTTCGCCTGATCCTAGTGCCTCAGAGCGTGGTTCAGCTGGCACCATAACTAGCCACTAGCCTAGTCCTCATTAGCTCTGAAGTTCTGAAACTGAACAGAACCTGGGAGTAAACATCACTGGCTACTGGAATCTACCAACATCTGTGTGATGCTTTTTATTCTCAGCTTCTGAAGGCATATCTGAAGAGACACATGGATGCAAAGATTTAATCACAGGATCAGCTGGGCTGGGGATTCATTTTCTTTCTTTTTTTTTCCCTTTTTAATGTTTTATTAAATGCCAAATCCAGAAGATAAAAATCCCTTGTGTTTTTCAGTAGTCTACACCGAGACCACTGAAAAACGAGAAATCAATAATTAAACTATTAGTTTGAGGATCATTACAGGCACTAAACCTGTAAAAACAGGATAGCATTTAGCAATTCCAACATTTGTCTTCCATCACTGACTACTTGAATTGCATCAAAACTATTTCACCAACACCCATCCTAAAAGATTCCATCCATTATGGCTTGGAAATGTATCAACAGCATAACATTTTCCACATCCACACAGATATTTACAACTTTTCTGCCTTGCTATCTAATCTGACTCAGTCAGGATTCAGAGCCTGCAATCATAATTAAAGACAACAGATTACATTTTTTAGTCCTGGCAGTCCTTATCTCATACTGGGCCAACAGTCAATAAAAAGCAGCCTAGACCTGCACAGTGAAAAGTCAGTGTCCTTGAGGAAACCCTTCATTCAAACAGGTGAAAAATAATATTCCAGCTTGCCCTTTGAAAGAGTGAGGAAGAGGGAATATTTATGAAGAACCATTTTCAAATACTAGTATCAAATTATGGAGATGTTCCCATTATAAATGGTAATTACATTCCCTTATAAAAAAAAGTATTAAATATAAGCATACTGTGCGAGTATGAAAGTGGTTTTCCTAGAAAATACAAGGAGATGCTGAATCTTTTCTCAATATCTTTGTTTGCATTATCTACTGCGAAAATATATGTGACCTGCATAAAGGCTACATAAAAACAACAGGCTGCTCATAAAAAGAAAGCAGTATGTGGTGGTTTTATTTAGTGTGGCTTTTAAGTTTCAGGGAAACAGATCAATAGAAGTGATTGGGAGTGAATGCTAAAGCAAGCTGACCCCATAAAAGACATTCTACGTGTTTTTTTATTCCTAAGCATCAGAAGGTCATAGGAAGAGAAGAAAGTGAAACAAGACACCAGATTAAGAAAACAGCTCCAGGTAGCTTCGTTTTTGTTCATTTTTGCCCTTTTTCCATCTACCTTTTTTTTTTTCTTTTTTTTCCCAGCTGTGGTAAGTCATGGGGATGGGAGGAGGAAGTGAAGGAAATAAAGAAAAAAAAAGAAAAGTAGAAAAGGAAGAAGAGTTTTTGTAAGTACTGGGCAAAACCAAAAGCTTTTCTTGGCCTATTTCAGCATCTTGTGTTTCTGTATCATCAAGCAAGTAAAGGACTGGTTGCAGCTATGTGCAATGCCTTTAGGGATATGCAAACAAAAGGAACACCTTGTAAAGAACAGTGGTTGTAATGTAAAACACCAAGCTAGGAAACTGAGGGATGCAAATGCAAGCACTAAAAGCTCAAGCTTCTCTTACTCTTCTCACCAAAGTAGTCTAAAGATAACAGAAACTGAAGTACAGTACTGCATGTGGAAGGTTCTGCTTTGAATTTTATGAACAGATACACTCAACATGCTTATTCTCATGCATGCATGTTCAAATCATAACAGAAAAAAAAATCAACAAACAAACAAAACTATGACTACTTGTTGCTTTTGCAATTTCCACTAGAGCCCTTTTTTTTTGATGACACCTTTCACCTTTCCATGATGGGACCTGGTCTGTCAGCTCCAGGACATTCCTGCAAGTACTTCACCAAGGCTTCCTTTGCAACCCCAGGTCTGTAGCATGTCACCTGGACACTTTGGAGCCAGTGGCACTAACAGTGTGTGAGGAGCTGCAAGCCTGCTTGTAGGTTAAGAGTAAAGATACCCACCCACTTAAGACAGACAGGAGAGAAGCAAACTGAAAGGTTTCATGTTATTTCCAGTTCAAATACAGTAGTTTTCTGCTTTGAGTCTCTCATGATTTCACTGAAATGAGAAGAGGGAGCAAGAAAATACCAGCCTTCAGAAAATCCTCACACTTTTCTCTGGATGTCCTTACTGACCTAGCTCATTCAGGTGGATGAGTCTTTCCAGCACCATGTGGAAACCGAACATGGTACTTAGTTACTGCGGGCAGTTTCCAGGAGCCTTACCCCTTCCTGTGAAGGCTAAACTGCATGGTTTAAGGAATAAGTGGCTTAATCCTCAGTGAGATAAACAATTCTTGTCTGGGAAAGCAGAGAAAGGATATTCTTCAGCAAAAACAGCAAAAAACAAATTGTTAGCAATTTTAATCCTAAAAACATAAACAACAACAATAATTAAAAAAAGAAACTTGAGCTCTGGCTCTGTAAAGACAAGAATACTTCCTTCTGTCCTTCCAAATTTAATTTCTTAATAAATTTTGATCAGTCACAACATCTCTTTCTGGAAAGCTGCTTGGCACAGCAAAACTACACAGTAATATCTCTTGGACCAAAGACAAACTTGACTCGCTCATGTGACATTCCTCATGTATGTTTTGCAAGGTGATGATGCCCCATTTATCAAGTGACTGTTTGTGCTGTCTCTCTGGGCTTCATTTTGGAACACCTGAGGCCCCTCCATTCCTCACTTGTCATTTTTTCCTCCTGCCACTCTCCTCCTTGCTCCAGTATGTAATTAGATTTTAATGAAAAATCTCACATCTCTTCCTGCCTTGGCTTAGCTTCTCATGATCCCTGCCTGAAATGGCCAGACGCTTCCTACTAATGCATTTCTAAAACATTATTTTTTTTAGAAGGAACTTATGTTGCTTCTAAAGGGAAACAGCAGCTCAACAGCACACAGAAAGTCCATGAGTAGTTTCACTACAAATGTGACCCTGTTGTCAGAATGAAGATTTACAGCATTTGAGATGAGTCTCTTGATGAGCTTACTCAGAATACAAGGTTTTGCAGGGAACAAAACTGAACAGGAAACAGATATGAATGTAATGACACCTTAACACATTTCAAAAGCCATTTCTCTGCTTAAGACTACTTATAAAAATGATTTCAAAAAAATAGTCTAACCTGAATAAAGTGCTTGGTGATCCTGTCAAACAGTAAGCTCCATCTCCAGCATATCCCCGCACACTCCTGTGCTGCATCAGCCACGCAGCTCAGAACCAAAAGCTCCCGTCAGGTTGACCAAGCGCCACGGCTTTCTTGCAAGAGTCCTGCAGCAAGCCCAAGTACAGCCTGGTTTTCTCTAGCACTGTCATCTTTTCTGGACCACTCACATGTCAATAGTAAAATTTCTAATTTCTGTGGACAATGTCCAAAAAAGCTAGCATCCAGTCCAATTAATTTCATTACTTCTGAAGTGTCAAGCATCTGTTATTTCCACCATGGGCGAGCTTTACTCACTGGCTTTGGTATCTCACTACCCCAGTTCCCTTTTACTGCAGTATGAACTAGACATCGACTGAACTTGCAAATGTTTCACTTTATAGACATTCATCAAATTTACCATGCATTACCAGACTGCTCCAGCTCATATTCTTAATCTCTGTTTCAGACTGTCACTTTTCCTGTACTCCTATCATACTTATTTATTTCCAATTTTTAATTCTTTTGTTCAGTTCCTGTAGCCAGCATATGTCCTAATTTCTCTCCCTTTTTTGTTGAATTAATATACGTACCATATCCTCAAATCTATAGAGAGGAGAATGTATTTTTCTTGTCCTGTCACGCTGTTGAGGATTACAAAATTCTTCTCCTATACTGAGGTTAAATTACCAAAATTATGTGAAGGAGTGCAAACAACCAACTTGCTTAGACTCCTATCAATAATCAGCTCTTTGCAAATATCTTAATTAAGGCTAACCAACATGTGACTGGCAATCTCCTATACCCCGGCACACCTTTTAGGTCACCCTTTCAAGATACGATTTTAAAATACTGGTCCCATAGCTAACTATAAAGTGACAGTTGTCAGCCATATCAATCAAATCAGGAAGACAGAATGAAAAGAGAGATTCATAGGTTAGGAACACAGAAAATTTACATGCAACAGTCTGATATAAGACAGATACACAATTACAAATAGATTTCTGCAGGTATCTATCTGCAGTGGAAACATCTGTTGGCTCCTACTGCTGCTTCTCTCTCCTTTTCAACCTTAATTTCCTTTCTTTTGTTTCCCAGACATCTTTATTGAATATAGATGCTTTTATTTTATCATCTTTGATGTAAAATAACAAAAGAAAAAGAAAGCTGAAGTTGTTTCGTTTAACCCCATCAGATCTAGAATTTAATTTTCAAGGTCCAACTCCAAGCTCTGCTTCTTTTTTATTGCTGTATTTTATAATAATCATTACGTACATGGGCTTGCACATGAGACAGGCCTGTATTACCGTATCTCTCTATATAATCAAGAGCTAGCTCCACCTAGTGTCTTCTTAATTTATCAGCAAGATAAAAAGCTAAAATCGGCTACTATTGACAAAACATAAGCAAACTATAAGATCACTTTTCAGTTGGATGGTGGCCACAGATGGAATGCAATGATGATACAGCCATCACATGCAAAATATTATTTTCAATGACTGTCATCTGATGCTAGCCAGGCAGCAGTCTTGTGAGAAAGAGCAACCAACAGCTTCAGAAGTACAAATGTAAACCACATGCATTATAGAACAGTTTTACTGCTACCCTGAAAAGGTGAATGGCATTTAAGCTGCTTTATGAGTTATTCTCTCTACAGTTTGATAGTCACAGGAAAAATAAATTACCTTTAAAACTAGCAGAACTTCTCTGAAATAGCACGACAGCAGATTTTATCATCAAAATTACAGAACTATTTGTGATTATACAAACCCGATATAGTGATTTTGTCCATTAATACTTACTTCTCCCCTCTCAGCAGTTATAATTTAAAATGCCTCCCAGAGGCGATCAAAGCAGAAAAATGCTCAAATTGCCTATGGTAGTTTTACTGATCTTTCTCTTCAAACTTTTTAAAGGCTAATTCACTGCTGTGTGTCTAGAAACATCTATCTTTTTAAAACTGTTACAGCTCTAGCCAGCAACATTTACTGTTTAATAGCCTGATCCTCTTTTGACAAGACTGCACAGCTTACAGCCAAAGTAATTTAAAATAAAGTTAGAAAAGTGAATACCCAGTATGACAGGCGATTTTTTGAATATCCTCTTGGAAAAAGAAAAGATATACCTAATCAAGACAGGATTCGAGAGCAAGCCCGTTGCGCTGTAAAATAATCCACGGCAGTGATGGTATCCCGGGGGCTGTCACGCAGTGTTGGAATAGCTGCTGTGGCTCTGGAGGGAAAGGAAAACAAGCCTCTGCCTTACTGCCTCCCAGAGCAGCACTTCTCCTTCTCAGACCCAGACCAACCCAGCTGGACGCAGCTCACATCTCTTAAACCTGTTCGCATCACCTGTATCAGCACTGCCGAGTAGTTTCGCCCTAGTGGTGATAAAATATATTCCAATCTACCGAAACACCCTTAATGATTGCTCACCGTCACACAGAGGGAGTTTGCATGTTAGGTGGGTTGGCTGCAGAGTGGGGGGTGAAATGGGTGGAAAGAAGGGATGTGTATGAAAAATGATGCTTAGACCAAAGTAAGCACCTCTAAATGATCTCAAACTTTCTTAAAAGAGTCAATCAAAAGTTTATGACTCCTCTGGTTTAAAGTATTCTTGGCTTAATTATAATGACTATATGAAAACCTCACTGCAAACAGAGACTATGAATTTAATAAAATGCATGCAAAATACTCTTTGATGTTTCAAAAATAAGACAATATGCCAATTCTTAAAAATTTAGCATTTACTGTCATTTCTCATTAACAGCTTTCAAAATCCTATCTGAAACAAGCTGATACAGAGAAATTAAGAGCAGTAATCAAGCGAGAAATGATGGACCAGCTGGGTAGACATCAAGTTGGCAAAACGTGAATACAGTTCAATAGCTGAAACAGATGCCGGAGTTGTTGAAAAGCCCTGCAGGAGATATTGATGTATTTTCTTTATATAATACCGAACAACCGAATAAATGTCAAGAGCTAAAAATTGATGGGGAATAAAACCTGTCAGAGTAACTATAAAGCAGAAACCTGCAGTAATATCTTTTCATTATATCAAAACATTCAATACATGCATCTTCATTTCTGTGGTATTCCTGAATATGCCAATACATCAGTCTGAGCTTGCTAGTAAATCATACAGAGCCTTTGCCAGGGCTGTGCTCCACATTTGTTTGCTTCTATCTACCTGAGGCTTCACAGACTTGGAAGAGACTTTATTCTTCAGCCTCATCCTAGCACAACACTCTCATTCAGGCAAGGGACTCTCTGAGCTCCGAGGCAAGCATAGAAGAAACAAGGTAACACAAGCACAAATGAAACTGCAAAATCCATTTTGCCAAAGGAACGCTGCTCACGGAGTTTCAGGACCTCAGCAACAAATCCTCTGCCATCAGCTGCAGCTCGTTCTAACATATGCTTTGTCATGGTCACTTTCTAATTACATTCATAATGATGCAAGAGCTTTGATAATCCTACCTTCCATGCCAGCTGCTTTTCGTGTCACTCCATCGTGCCAATAAGTTGGCTGCCGTAACAAATCAAGATAGTGCAAAACAGCATCTTTTCCCTGCATCTGTCATCTTCCTGAAAGCATTCTATTACTGCCGACTGCTGGGAACCAGAAAGTCTATTTGAATTCCAGCAGCTCCCCTTTCGCATGATTCAAGTTCGGTTAGGTGGGCATGCCTAACGTGATTCTCCCCATCATTTATTATGCAGCTGCTACACCGTCGGTGTGGTAACCACTCTGACTTGATCCGATACGTCAGGCTCGCGAGCCCAGGGCTCCGCGTGCGCGCGCGAGCCCCCGGAGCATCTTGCATTTAATGAGCGCTCTCCCTGCCTGAAGAGAGCGCATCTGCAAGTCGGTTGCAAATCCTGCCGCTCGCGCTGTCCTCCACGGCTGATGCGAATGTTTGGAGACTCTCTTTCTTTATCCTCGCGTTTCGCCTTTGCAGGCAGCACCGCGCCTCGCGCGCGCTCTGTTTATTCACACTTCAGCTGAATGTTTGCTGATTCGCGTCCAACGAAACAGCACCTTCCCGCTGAAACTCTCCGCTCTAAAGCTACTTCTGAATAACAGTGCTGTGCCTTCAGACTCCCAACTCTGTTTCCTTTTAAACATGGCTTTTATGGCTAAACCTCAACGAATTATATTTAGCTCTCTTCCTTTCAGTGAATGACTTTGTAATAAGGAAAGACTAGGTTTTTGAGCAATGTTTCTAAGATCTACCTGTAGGTGACTTTTCCTTTTTTGTATTTCATACGTTTTATCTGTAAGTGGGTAGCTCTGTTACAGCATCTTGATTGTCTTAAGGTGGTAAGAACACCACCAGAAGCTGTTTTTTTTCACCAGCATGTGGAGGACACTCCATAATAACAGAGTTTGCTTAACTGCTTCTGAGTATTGAGAGTTAAAGGGAAAGGACTGTTTTGTTGTCTTTCTATTTATATTTGCTGTCAGGGTGGGGGAAAAGCAGGCTTACGTCAAGGATTTCAAAAGAAGGTTAATAGAAATTGACACACAGGCATCAATCATCCACCACGTTAAATTAGCTGCGTCTCCTCCCGCCCCTCCTGCCTGAGATTCAGAGTCACGGCATCTGCCTGCACAGAAACTGAATAAACCGAATAAGCATCCCCAACCCCACGCTGAAAAGTGAAGTGGGGAGGGCGAGGGAGGACTAACACCAGAAACCTGCTCCCCAGCCTGTACAGAGTGACAAAAACAGGAGCGAGATGGGGAAAGGGCACAGTCCCCTTCCCCCGCTGTGTTACCCCGCTCAGGGTTACTTACCTGTTCTCACATCCCTAGCACATCTCACAGATTTCTTACAAATCATCACCTTTTCTCTCAAAAAGATGCGCTTAACTTCTCTGTGCCTCCCCTTGTGACCCCAGGGCTGCATTCCCGTCTTCTGCAACAATTTCCTATTCTCAGCTGAGTTCACTAACTTCTTGTCTATGAAAAAAAAAAAAAAAAGGCTAGAAAACACAAGTTTAGGAGATCTGTATGCATCCAAGCAAGTAAAGGAAGGAAAAACACACACACACAGGGCAAAGGTAAGGAAACCTCTCACTTTTGAAATCAACTCAGGGAGACTCGTAGCTCCCTCTGGGCCTCCCTCAACCACACTGTCCCCAAGGGTGGCAGAGGCAACACCCCCCGCGCTGCCCCACAAGCAGTGATGGCACCAGTGGGTGCTGAGGGCAGGGACCTTCCAGCTCTCCCAGAAAGCGTTCAACCCCGTGCTCAGCCTGTATCTGCATGGCACAGCTGGCACCCGAATGAGCTCTGGTAACGTGGCAGTTTGTATTTGATACTGTATTCATTCCTAGCATGCTGCCAAAAAATGTCTTCTTAGAGATTTCATATAAATAAAGCAGAATTACGACAGCTGTTCCTCTGTCTGCAGCGGCACTTATCGACAAGCTAATTTTGCATTCACAGCAGCAGAGACAGTCCTATCGTATAGTTGCAAAGTGCACAACTCTAAAAGTGCCCACCCGAAAATGCTGTCACTTCCTTTTTTTGCTCACAGTTCAAGTCATTTCTAAAGTGAAACAAAGCAGACAATACATGAGGCAGTCTTTGAAGTCCCCATAATTCAAAGTACATAAAAGGATATGCTTAATATTTCACGCTTCTGGCTGCATTATGCTTTTTAAACCATAGAGTCAGAAGCAAGGAATTTAAATGTTATTTCACAAAGGAAGAGTTTAAATTTGTAGCTCGTATAACCTGTAATCGTGGGGGAGACCTTTCAAAATGATAAGACAAGTAAAAACTCTCCATAGACTTGATTTCTATTTCAGTGAATTTAGCTATGCAAAATTATAGATGGAGATGTTTAGAAAAATATTTCACATATACATTAACCAGACAGTGCTGGTAAGGGAAAGGAAGTATCTGGTATAGCAGCCTCATATATCCACATTTTCAGTAAAATTTCTTCCTACTAGAGAACGGAACCTTCAGATGGAAGTACAAAAGAGGGGACAGAGCACTAGAGGTCTTCAGGTCAGAGCACTAGAGCACTTCGGGTCAGAGCACTAGATTTGCCCTTTTTGGAGAAGGGAACTTCTATATACATGATCTGTACAGAAAAAGAGTCCAGAAACAATGGAGAATTTGGGAGGCAATACCAATATCAGCCATTCTATCCACGTACTAATAGGGCGGATTAATAGCTGGCTTTGGTCTTTAGCTTTTCTGCATTTGTCTGCGAAAACAACAGCTTTGGTTGCTGTGTATTATAACTGGATCCAGCATCTGCAGATATAATTATAGTAACCCACCCCTGTGGAATCAAATGCTGTGGAGAGAAAGCTGCATGGGCAGAACACAAGGACTCCTCAGTACACAAATATGTATCCTTTCATCTAATACAGAACTGTCCCCAATTTAAAAAAAAGCAGAGACAAATGACAAGGGCAACAGCAGTGATCAAGTGGAATTCTGCTAAGCTCAACAGGCTGAGAAATTCCAGACTAGTTGGGTGACAAAGTGATGAAAAAGGAAGAAATTCCATCTCTCTCCCTATTCTATCTACAGCTTATGGTGTAGACACATCTATTCATTTTAATTACTTCACTGCTACTAGAGCGGCTAATTGGCTTACTCAGTGTCTTTGCGTTTGATTATGGTTGTGTGTGCACATTACAGTGATAACTATGATACCCTGCAGAACCTCTTCTTGATGCCATTTCCCGCTTTCCTTTTGTTTTCCTCTTTGGAGGCAGTAATGACTCCAGCTAAGCACGAGAAGATAATGGATCACTGAAAAATGAAGCAAACAGACTGGCCTTGACCTTCAGACCCACATGCTCTACATGATGCACTCACTCTGGTATATGGTATAAACACTTATTTTATCTGGCAAAAAAGTGTTCATTTGTTTCACTAATATGTTTCCCGGTAGAAAATCTATTTCTCTTTGCTTTTTCTCTGTTTCTCTTTATTCTTACCTGCTTCATCTCTTGCCCAATAAATAAATAATTCATTTAATCAATCACCTTAATGATGTATTAGACATGTCTATACTAATAAACATTACCAGAGGGAGCACTGGCAAGTTTGTTTGTACAGCACAGGCAGGAATTATTAATTATTTCTTATAAATAATTCTTATTAATCCTTCTATATTATTTATTAATTACAGGATTCCTCACAAATAATGATAAAAGTCAGCTGTCCGTAAAGAATCACTTTTACATTGGGTTTAACCTGACAGTAGTTTTATTTCTATCATCTCAGTTGTTTACTGAGGATACCTTCCAACAACTATAGCACATGTGACTTGGCTGCTCAAGATTTTAAAAACTGCTCTAGAGAAGTGTATAAAAAAACAGAAAATGAATGATGCCCATAATGCTGCGCCTCTAGAAACTAATCCAGCTTTGTAACCACTATCTCATCAGAGACTCCTACAAGCCCGGAGACTGGAATGGGACTGTTGAAAGGCCCAACCTTGTCACCAGAATCTCCATATTGACCCGAGATTCCCACATATGTGTGTGAGGTCAGCTAGACAGGCTCTTGGTAGCAGTCTGAGAACCTGAGGCTTCTACTGTTTTGAAAGTTTACACTTATCTGCATCATATTACATTCAAATATTTCACTGTGGAGGTAACATTCATTGCTGTAATTAAACACCAAGTATATGAAAGTCCACCTAAGTTTGAGATCTGTTATAAGCTGAAAGCTCAGAACACCAGTCTAAGAAGGTGTTAGGGCTCATGACAACCTTCCAAGTGAAACTGAGATTGAAACAATTTAATTTATATTTTATATTACCAAATTTGGATAAAATGTTACCCACAACAGGCAATACAGAAATAGTTCTCTTAGAGGGCATCTCTAATAGCAGAGGACAACATACTAAAACGTAGAAACTCTGCATCATATTGGAATATTGCTGTGTGATCTAATCATGTGAACACTGTTAGGGACCTGTGGGTAATAACACATTCTCTCAAATGCAGCAAATGTTGAGGCTGTTTTAGCAGCAACCTCTGCTCGTGTCTGCAGATAAGCCAACAGACAGTCCAAATTTCGGTCGCACATAGCATATGTATTTCAATGACAGTGAATTTAAAACACTAGTGTCTACCAAGAGCAAGTCGAGCTGTGTTAACTCATTTTTAACTCATGTTTTAGGCACATCAAAAAGCAGAAGCATATAGAATTTCACTGTTTAACACTCAGCAGATTAATGACCTTGAACTCTTCGGGAAATGTTCTGTTATTCCATTTCCTTAAGCAAATGTTGTATGTGCTACTAGCATGAAAATTAACCAATGAGAAGAAGCTTTAGGCTGCTAATTACATAAAAACATGTATTTTGTATTCTTTCAGTTCCTTGTAAACCAGACTGGCCTGAGCCACACAGCTTTAACCTTCGGTATATGTACCTTTGCTTCTTTGAGAAAAGCGCATTGTTCAGCAGTGCTAGGCTTGAAATAATTATTGACGCAGGCATCTTAATTTGTTCATTCTTCCTACAGCTGCAGTCCTTGTATAAGAGGCACAACGGATGTACCAGGAACAGAGAAAAAAAAAAAGAAAAAAAAAAACAAACAACAACAAAAAAAAACCATGTAGACCTAAAGCACATTTTAGTCTATCATTTCCTACAGCTGTGTACCAGCACTGTGCTCAGTATGTTTTTGAGTTGGTGAATGTTCTCACTTTGTGCACTCGGTGTTAGTTTCTGTTTTTACCAAAGGCAGAGGATTATCCCATTAGCTAAACCGGGGACTTGGTTATGTGATGAGCAGCCTATAAGTGCTTTGCAGCTCATCGATCCTGTCTTTTCAGATGTTTTCTACTTGAGTATTTGTCCTTACTGTGATCCACAGTACAGTCTCTTGGCACTCAATTTTTACCCTGGTTTAGTGTCATTTCTAACTCATGTCATGGGTTTTCTGATATATTATTGTTTGGTAACAAGTGTGTGACATATGTGTTGCAGCACTAATTAATAAGAGCAAATTCTACTATGTTCTACCTTCCTTTCCAAGTTACTCAAAACCACTCATTGCTTCTGAAAACCCCAGCAAACCCCTTAAAAGATAAAAATAAACATAAACTTAAAAAAAAAAAAAAAGGAAACCAAACCACACAGACAGTACTTAACTAGTCTCTTTGGATATATAAGAAAGTTCCCAAACATAAAAAAATATAGAGGGCAGAAAGCAAATTCCTCAGTACACAGCAAAATCTGTCATACTTCCTGAGTTTCATTTGCTTATAGGGCTCTCACCTAACTCTTCAGTATTGGTTCAGGCAAGCTCCTCTCCCAGCTGGAGCTTGAATACTCTGTTGGCATGAAGCTTCCACCAAAGAGCTCAACTCCCATACTCTGCTCACATTATAGTTAAAAAATCTTTCCTAAATACATCCATCCAAAAAAGAAAAAAAAAAGATGCTAAGAACACTCCTGTCGCAAGCACAAAGAACTTCATTAGCTTGACATTGTTTCATTATAAGAAATTCTGAAGAGAATTATTAAAGATTCACTTATTTTCCATTTTAATGAGAAATGGAAAAATGGTTAATGAACTAATAAAAATTTGCCTCAGTATTACTTCACAGGTGCTACAACACAGCTCTCCTGCCTGCCGTGGACAAGAACGGCCCATATGTTATGTTTTCTTTCTTTAAGTGACCACATGGGTGATAGATAGAACACTAACCACAATTTTTATCAGATTTCTCCTGTGCCTGAAGATATGAGACTCTTATCCTCTAACACAATTTTAAAGGCAGGCCACAGGAAGAGAGGACCTTGCTTTGCTTAACAGGGAAACGATGGTCATTGCTCTCCATTGCTCTAGGGGGAAGGCAGTGGAGAAGAAGGGATCATCCCCTAAGCTGCCAGACACCTCCGCTTCGCACGCGTGGGGCATCACCATCCTGCCACAGACTTCATCAGAGAAACCCAAGTCAGAGAAAGGCATGTCCCTTAAAAAGGGCTACAGAGGCAAAGCAGGAAAGCCCTAATGCCATGAGCCCTTCAAACCTCCTATCTGAGGTGTCCTGAAGCCACCTTTGAAAGACGGAGCCCTCTCCAAGTAGGTGGGAATGAGTGAGGAAAAAATAGCCCTCCGCGTTGTATGGGGGATTGATGCGTAACTCCTAGATTAGTTGAATTAGTCAAACTGTGGCCTAATTAAACCTTCTCTCTTGCAGCTTGTCAAACTTCCAGCATATCTGGGACACTGAATGGCACCAGTGAGCCGGGTGGAAGCTGCCAAGGATCACTTTGATTGCCAGGTTTCATTTTTAACATTATTTTGCATAGCATCAGTGTGCAATCAATTTTGTATTGTGTCAGTACAAAAGCTAAGCTTTGGGTGATCCCTGCAGAGGACACAACACAGTTCACAGATTGTTAAAAAAAGAGAAAGTGAAATCTCAAACCAGGTACTTCATATAGAAAACATGGGAATACCTGATGCTTAAGCAGCTAATATCTACATTTTCCACTGTTCAAAATTCAGGACACACTCTACTGAGCTTATAATAAAGTACTACATTGCTTGATTTGCACTAATTTACATTACCAACTCTTTTTATGCAAAAAAATGTAGAACTTAACGACCTCATTATCACCAAAAAATAATCACTTTGCAAATTACCTGAGAAACCATGATTTAATTCAATACATACAGAAGAACTTGTTATTTTGGCTTTCCCCTAGCTCCTTGTTAGAAAGGCATACAATAGTCATTTAGGAGACGCTTTAACAAAAACACATATCACTGTTAAGTGACAGGCATCCACATCGACTCCCAGTTCAACAGAAGGAGCATTTAACAAGAGGATGCTCCTGCATACTATTTCAGAGATACTAGATCTAGAGCAGTGCACAGGAAGTTGTATACCAAAATAAATAAGTAAATAAATAAATAAAAAATAAAAAAATCTATTCCCCAAAGTGAACATAAAGATGACATAAAGTTTCACTGCCATATCACAAGCAAGGTCTACATGGTTCAACAATCTCAGCTACAGCAATGGCATCTAGTAAGTTTTGAGTTTCTCTCTCTCAAGATTCTCTCATGAAGATAGGCTGAGTCCTCTCCTCTAGAAAATAATGACTGGTCCATAATCAAAAGTTAAACCTTGCCTGATCTCAAAGGTATTGTAACTGTATCCTTGGGGTGGACATGACAGAGTGAGAACCTGTTGTCTACTAGTCTTCTTATTCTACATCACACCTTTTGCATGGATTTATTTTCTTACCTTTAAAATAAAACACACAAAATAAAATTTTTCTCTGCATATTTTTTGCAACACGTTTTTGCTTAAATTAGGAAAAGCTGTGGAGGAGTGAGATAATGGTCACCCCCTGTTGTGCTTGGGAGTTCCTGGCAATGAGCATTAACCGCCCTTCCCCAGGAGCCTCTGCGCAATGCATTTCCCTCATGGTGGCTGAGGAACAACAAAAAGCCAGCAAAGATGTTGCCTTGATTCAGGCAAAAACTTTCCTCACGCAGTTTTGGGCTTATCCCTGTTTGAGATTAATAAATGCACAGTTGGAATTACTGGAGCTGCTTCAAACCCATTGATACATTACTGAAGCTCTCTCTGGATGTGTTGATGCTTCCAAACTCAGATGTGAGTATGAGCAGCAGTCTTTCACTTCTGCTCTGGTTTGCAAAATGAGGCTATGTGATCAGCCAGAAAGTGTCTTTTGCTAAACCCCAAGAAACAGTCATATCAGCACTTCTTTCAGGAACAGTCTTGACTTCCAAGAACTGAACAGCTTTGGCCATAAGCCTGAACCAACATCCATTCTAGATAGTGTGACAAAAAATAAATCCTGCAATCTCTCAAAAAAAGGCAGAAGGAAGAGTCAATACAACAAAGCAAGTTCCTCCCCCTCTGAAAGTATTAAGAAATACTCTAATATCTAAATCTTTCTATAAGTTTTTGGATAGATCCTTGAGCTATATTGAATATTACCAATGTCACCAATGGTGGTCATGGCATCTGTAAGAATTTATTCAGATTGAGAGCTACAGTTCTCTAAACATCAGAGACATAATGAAAAGTCAGTTCATGAGTCCAGAATGGTTAAGACTCGACTTGAGTGAAACCAAACTCAAAAAAAAAAAAAATCTTTTATAAAAAAAATTCTTTAATAAACGGCTTTAATTTTGTTCATGGTTTATCAGCTCATGGAAAATACTGTTCAGCTGGATGTATTCATCATATGAATATATCAAATATTCTCTTAATTGCTAAACACACTGTGGATTAACAGTAAGTCAGTCATTTACTATACCTGATCCTTAAATAGGTGTGCGATGTGAACGGGGAGATAGGGCAATTTCTTTTTGCCCCATGGATTAGGTGTTAACACTTAAAATCTCTAGGACTTAATCAAAAGCCCTAAAGCCTAAAATCTCTCTGTGAAAAGACTAACAACTTATGCTGAAGCAGTAGATGAAGAGAATCAGGAAAACACTGAGCTTATTAATTTTTTTTTCTTCCCCTTTTCTGGGCCACTTGTACTTTGCCTCATTCCATCTGAGGCATCATTCCAAGAAAACTTAGGCTGCTGTAAGATTTATTGGCTGGGACCTGAGTCTGAATGCAATTTTTCTCTCATCATATTCACATACAGACAGTGCATCCTCCTTAGCTCTCCTAGCTACGACGGGCACATTTAATTGCTTCTGTGCCAGGTTCTGGCTGTGGCATTGGGAACTCTGTTCTGTCACTGTGTCAAGCAATCCCAAGGCATAATGCAGAGTCCCACTTGAGTGCGAATACTCAAGCACAGAAACTTAAAATTTGTTTACTGGGAGCACTGATGTGAGCAAAATTTTACTGCTTGGATGCTCTCAGAAAAGAAGACACACAGAGGTTGGACAGTGACTACAGTAACTTTGTTTTTTTAAATCAAGGAAACAAATCCAAGTACTAGGAAAATTTCTAACTCGAGTAAATCAAATTCAGTTCTAAAGCGTATTTAAATTAAATTAGTAAGAAAATAAATTATGTCCTAAAATACACTTATACTTGACTTGACAGTATATTAAGCTGGATATGATTCCAACTTAATTATATATACACATGTATCTATTTATACAAGATACAAAGAAGAAATGTCAATATTTATAATACAGTTAAATTTCTTACCCTTTTGAGCCTCCAGCTTCAGTACAGACTAGAACTATCCAAGTCTCCTAAAAAATGCTGAGCTGACAGACTATAGTTGTAACTGACTGCAGTAACGGGGAAGGCAGGACACTGAGTCCCATGTTTCCAGCTGTTCTGTTCTTAGCTTTTCTTTCTTTTCTTCAGGAAAAAAATGTATTTTTATATATATATGTATATATTCGATCGGTCTACAAGAAGCTCTGGCAACATTCTCTTGCTACACTGACTATTAAACTACAATTATTTGATTAAACAGTTAAGAACTGTCATCAGTTCTTAACTATCAGTAAAGTATTATATGCCCAGGGTATTGGAAACTAGAAATAAATTATCTGAAAGAGGAGTGGGGACTGTCTTGGGTATGGAAAATAAAGAGGAAAAAAAATAATTAAAAAAAAATCAATTTCAACATAAAAGCCTTGCCTAATAGGATTATTAAATTTTGCCTCTTCCTTCAAGCATTATTTCAAGTTTACCTACTAGTTATAGATACTAGATAGAATCCAAGAAGTTTAAATCCTGCCTAGTAACCAAAAATAACCAACATCTGTAACAACTGCCATTGAGCAATACCTGAGGCCCCATACTTTCTCCCTGCATCTACATGGAACGAATGTAAGCTAGCAAGTGGCAGGACTGAATAAATTTATGGATTTCTTTTGTTTATCACATTTGACTGACAGCAATTAAAACATTAAAGAAATACCGTGTATATTCTATCTAGAATAAAAACGTGACTACCATGAATACTATGTAACAGGTGAAAGCAACTTAGGAATAATGTTTCAGCTCACCTAATACCTTACTCTCATCCATGACTTATGCAATATCAAAGCAACTTCCACATTGCAAATACTTATAATCCTGAAGAAGCATCCCAACAAAATGTAATGAAATAGACTTTTTTCCTATAAAGTGGTATCATGTCAATAACTGTCCTTTTTTCCTGGGTTTTAGGAGATTATTTCCCTGTATGGTAATGAGATGACTATCTTCGTATATTCCAACTTGAGCATGCAGGTGAATGACAAGTGAAGAACAGCTACTTGTTGTTCATGCCTTAAAATGGTGAACAGCAACAACAATTGTGAATAACATCTTATTGTAGTTCATGCCTGAAAATTGTCTGGCCTGTGGTGGTTGCAGATCATGAGATGTAGAGCGTATTACTTATAACTTGTTGAACATATTTCATAAGAAATCTCAACAAAGTATTTGTTAGTTTTAGCCTTACGCTGCACCTTTCCTTCTGCTGTGTCAGAAGACCACTTTTTCAGCGAGAACACCATGTTGTATCCAGCACTATCTGTGTAGCTAGCACTACAGTGCTAACACATCAGTCACCTCCCAGCTCAAGGCTGCATTTCTTTTTTTCAGTGACATCTTCATGCTCTCAACTCTCTGAATAGTCTCTATTAAAAGGACATTTTCACATTGGCTTAAATGAAGCGTGTATTTTCCTTCAAAAGTTTTCTCAAAAATATCTTCACATTTTAACATGAGTTTGTTTTTGAACTTGAAATCGGTTGTTCTTTTTTTTTTTTTTTCTTTTCTTCTTTAACAAATAAAACAACAGCACTCTAAGTAGAGAACTATTTTAAGGACAAACTTGCAACATAGCTCTGTGCAAATCCATAGGAGAATAAATACAGAAAATGAAATAATAAAAGTATTTTATTTTAACATTCATAGCACAATGAAAGAAAAAAGAAATCTATTTTCACTTCCACATCTGTCAATGGCCAAGACATGAAATGCATCTTGTCATTTCCCAGGACTTGACGATTGTAGACAACAGAAGGTAGAGGGAAAGGCTGGGAAAGGATGATTGCCATGTTATGCTCTTTCTGATCCAGCTGTTTACAGAAAATCCTCAAGAAATTAGGATTCAACTGTTTTGATAAAGAAATTATTCTGGGAAATTTTACCATAATCAATTTCCACTTCATAGTGTTCAAGTTTTCAGAGGACGAAAAGCAATGACTGCCCACTTCTAACAGAAAACATCAAAAATCTTTTCATTCCATTGAACTGTTAATCACATCATAATGAATGTTGATTAGTCTGTCATTCCAAAGATGAAAGTTTACTTTCATTTGAAACAAAATACCTCTTCTCTATCCCACAAATTGCCTCATAAATGCACCAAAAAATTGATCATCTCTAAAACCAGAGTGCAGATATACTGGAACATGAAATACTTGATTCAATTGCAGTGAGGAAAATTCAAATGAGATTAGGGGAAAAAATAGGATCAAAAGGTTTTGGTTATCAAAAACTATTGCATAGAAAAAAAAATACAAACCAGAAACAAATCAAGATGGATTAAATTAGCCCTATCTTTTATACAGAGACTCTCTTCGTATTGCTGCATAGTTTGAGAATCACATATACACATCTCTACAGGAAAAAATCACCAGAACACCACATAATTTCATTCATCTTGTACTACTTGTTTCATTCCAAAAAGAAAGCATGCCAAAATACTAATAAATTTAAAAAGATTACAGTGAAAACAAAAAGCAGATTAAACAGAGACACCAATCCACTATATTCATGACTGCACCTGGCAGGCCAAGACCAAGACCACCTCTAGAACTCCTTCTTTGGGCCTGAACTTGCTAATTTTTCATCTATGTCAATGGAAGTTTAGAGGACTTCAAAATGAAGGAAGGGATACAAAGGTTGCACAGTCTAAAATGTCATAGGTTAAAAATAAAGCAAAAGCAGTATTTTTTAGTCCTACAAAAGTTGTCTGTGCTCAGAAAAAAATGAAGACAGAAAATAATCAAACAACCCCTGCTTTTCCCCAGGCTGGTCACAATTGAAAAAATCTTGACTCTGGCATCCATAAAACCATTTCTACTCTGATGGCAGCACATAGTTGGCAGCCAGATATTATTACTGCAGTGAGCTCATAAAACTCATGTTTACTGTCAGGTACCAACTTCCTTCCGAACAGAAACCTGAATAATTAAGTTAAAATGCATTCTTTAAATAGTGATTATATATATATTTAACCCATCAACAAAGACAGTATAACCAATGCAAACAAACAAACCAAAAAAAGAGCAGTGTTATGCAAAAGTTGAAATATTAAAACTTTGTAAAATTAACTCTGCAGCATATAAAGAAAAATGTGGGATATTAATGTGGCAGAAGGATTTTGAATATTTTATTCTATAAAACTAGACATGTTTTGTGTTACAACAGTGGTTTTTTCTTTTAGAATATTATCATTTTGGCTATCAGATTTATGATGGAGTTTGACAGAACTTATGCCTTGAGTTGATCTTCATTTCTGAATGTTGTATCTGTGAAATTCAATGAGAACACCTTAAGCTGTGAAATCTTATGCTAACTTTCTAGCATCTGTATCAATGCCTTCTTTGCTGCACTAATCGCAAAATCAACTAAAAATTATGCAGAGTATTTTCCCACCACTGTTTCTTCAAGAAAGGTTCCAAATGTGGACTAATTTCACAGTGTATGACCATAACATAGACTAGATACAGCACCTTCTTATTTTTTAGAATCATATTCCAGTGTTGATATAATTTGCAGGCAATAATTATAATTTTAATTTCTCTCAAATGAAGAATCAAAAATTAAATATAAAGTCTACTCGGATACTAAACAAGGATACTAAAACTTTGACTCAGCAACTGAAAATAGATTTTACCCCAGAAGTCTTAAGTATTTTTTCAAATTACATTCAAAGTCTTTTTATATCTGTTCCCTAACAGATACAGCGATCGCAAAGCTATAATCCTGCTGCAAACATAACCACGACACCAGAAGGCAAACTGATTACATCTTATGAGATCCACACTTCCATCTAAATATGTTTCAGTAGCAAAACTCACTTAGACAAGTCCTGAGCCTATTTTCCCCTGTAATTTCTCAGCAGGAATCAACATAAGCAATACTCTGATGATCATATTTCTGCCAGATTACCTGTTATAGACAGTACCTTTCTTTGCCTCCAGGCAAAATGAAATAAACTAACACACTCACAGGAAGGCAATTCCAAAGGACTGAAATATGTCCTGTGCCTTTGCAGGAACATATTCATTCTTAGCTCTCTTTCATACATATAAATTAGGTAGTTTGATTTAAGAAAAAATAAAAAGGCAGAAGAGCTCCTCACAACTTCAGTAATAATTATTCTTTTGTTTTGCTTTTTTGTCATTTTTCTTTTTTTTAACATCCTTTCAAGACCACTTTCAGAGTTGTTCTCTCAAATAACTTAAAAATCCCTCTCCCATCCCAAGAAAAAGTCCCAGCTAGTGACTTTGCAGAGAGTGCTTGAAGTTAGGGATCCCGTGAATTGCAAACATTAGTCTGCAAGTGAATCCCTCTGTTATATCAAGTAAGCCACTCACTGCCTTATTTTATTCTGGCTGATTTGTGGTTGCTCCCACAAACTCAAAAGGTGATCACGCCTGCTCACACCATCTTCTAATGAGGATTTCACTTTCTCCTACAGCTTTTCTATCACTAACAGGTAGGTTTAGGATTGACTGATTGAGATCATCTTTCTGATCATCTTTCATGATTTTAATTGGTACAATGAGATTAAAACAGCATATGGCCAAGGCATATGGTAAGATTTTAGTCAGAATAACCCAATTCAAACTACTCCCTGGTCCTCCCATGGCTGTCTTGCAAGGAAAGCACCATCCTGCTACCAAGGCCTCCAAGGAAGGAAAGAGCAGGACCAGCTCTTCCTTCTGGTGGCACCAGAGGACACGGGGTGGGGGGCCCTGCCTGGCCAAAGGAAAGGAGATCAGAGCAGCCCTAGTGTCTTGCATCCTATTTTATACCACTTTCCTGTTCCAGCAGAGATTTCATTCTCTGCTGCTCACAGCCTTTAGGGACCCAAGTAAAAATACAGACACGCTCATGGCATGAAGTGACAATGTTTGGTTCACCAGCTGGGACCATTTTGAGAATTGGGGACTTCATGAAAAATCCAGTGTCATGGAGTGTGGCCTTATAATTCAGTTCAGCTCATGGACTGAATTGACCTTTCTGAATTATTAAAGTTGATATTGAGTGTCATAACAGATTCCTATTTTTAGGTACCACTGTATAAGCCCCAAATAATCCTTTGGTTAAATTACTAGGGAAATTTGTTCTGACATGGCAGGATGGCTCTAAACCTAAACTGGATTTTCTGTTTCAAGACTGTATTTAAAGAGACATTTAGCAAGTTGAGGTAGTTTGCAGAGAATAAAATTGTTCATATGCACATGCAGGTACACACACCTATTGCCTACAGCAACTACTCATTTCATTAGCATTAGTTTGGACTCCATTGAGCTACCTGTAGGCAAAGCTAGATTCTGTCCACTGAAAAAATGTAAACACAATGTTTTTGAGATATTATTTGATCAATATATTTTCCCAATGTAGTAACGTCCTCAGTAACTTCTATTTTCAACAGAAGTACCAAAAAAAAAAAAAAGGAGATAGATAGATACAACCAATTTATTATTTTGTGATATTACCCTGCCTGGAATAGCAGAACTCTATTTCTGGTTGACATGTAGGCACTCTCCTAGCAAAAAAAAAAAGTCTGCTAACAATCAAACAATTCAAAAGTAATTCCACTTCTAAAGACACTATCACAAATTTGCCAGAAGGCCATATCTGAATTTAACTTTTGCTACTTGAAATTCCTAAGTAAACACAGTAAAAAGAATAAAATGCCTATGGCACACATGAAACATCTAGCTAGAATCTTCTAGTTCTTTCCAGAGAAGCTGCAAATACAGTAGTTCTATTTTTCAACATGTTGTTCAATGATACATAAAAACAGTTTTCTCAAACTAGCTTTTGATTTTGCAAAGCGTACAGGTTTCATCCATCAGAGAAACGTTAAAAACAAAAACAAAAATCTGTGCAAGATGGGAAGGTTTAAGAAACAAAGATATCTTCAGAAGGTTTTTCAAAACAACCAAACAGAAAATACTAAAAGATGCACCAAATGTTGTAAAATAAGTCTCAAAATATCAAAGCATTCTAAAATTAAATGCAGTTTATAAAACTTAAAATTTACTTCCTTAATCTCAGCATGCTGACCTGAAACAGTGTCTCCAGTTGCCTGCTTGCTCTGATATGAATGACTGAGTCTTGAGGAAATTACAGGTATAAAATATTGGTGTGAAGTTTATGTATTCAGCTAACTACCTTGGCAGAAAAGCAGCAAAGATAGATAAGCCGACAATTGTTGAAGCCAGAACATGGTGTCAGAACTAACTTAAATTTCCAGGACAATTCTGTGATTCCAAAAGGGGTGGCTCATAAACAAACAAATGTAGTTACTGACTCCAGCAAGTTCTCTGATTAATAAGTGACCAGGGAAAGAGTAGTACAAGCTGGAGATGGGCAAGAGATTGAATAACAGTTGAATGCTCATTATTTTTTTCAAGATTCATCTCTGAACAGTGTGAAATTATTTCGGAAAGCCACAAGTTTCGATTGCGGAAAGAAAGTAGCATAAACCTTCTTTTACTATGATTCACCCTCACCTTACAAATACCTTTAATGGACTGCATTTATCCTAGATATTCTTCCTTTAACCAACTACCTCTACATTCAAGCATCTTCTATCCTCCCCGTGGCAGCTTGATTTTCCAAGGAGCTTTTGATTAAGAACTGTCTAATGCTTTCCTGATACCCTAGCTAACAGTACCAACCAGATCAATATGCCTGCCAAGTAGCAATTCCCTTTACAAGGACCATGTCCCCTCTTCTCTGGTGAATCTCATTTATCCCTGTTTTTTCCCATTTGATACAGTTTCTACTAATTTGTCTCATACATGTTCTGGCTGAATAGGCTGTCCTTCCCACTTTGCTCCTGAAATCTTTTATAAATACCAGTATCCAAAAGAGATACCAAACTGTTACATGAGAAGCTTCACATCACAATTAGTTGTGTACCTGCTTCAGCTCTGAGGTGCTTAGGAACTCTTCGGGGACTAATATCTGATTTTGACTACTTTTTAACACTCATTTCACCTATTCATCTTTAACTTCTTCCGCCAGCTCCTCTATCAGGTCCTCTGGTTACACATTCACAGAAGGCTTCAATAACAATATATAAATAAAACCACACTTAAATTAGCTTCTCCAGACCAAGTTTTCTCATCTTCCTTTTCTACAAAGAAACAAGCACAACAAGTATTTCTAACCCCTTTTCTCTAAGGCCAATATCTATTCCCGACAGTACTTACTGCTAGTCCAGTAATTTTCTAGTTCTTCCTAATAAGTATGTGCTTATATATGAAAGCAAAAGCTTATGGAAAAATCAGAGCACACAAGAACAAAATCCTTTTTAAAATATTTGTCACAAACAAATTACCTGTGAGTTATGTTGCCTTCCACTCAATGACAGTTCTGAACCAGAAGTGGGCTAAATTCTTTGCTATACATCTAGCCATGTTGTGTGAGCCAAAGTATTCAGTATAATAGAGCCTCAATAGTGCCATTTTGTCCTCCATCGTTTGTCTGTCCCATCTAGACCTATTGCCCTATTTATTGAGGTTGTAAATAGCTTGGAGCATAGAAAAAAAACAGCACAGATCCTGTGAGAACACCAGAAATGGCTAACAATTTTGGATGTTTAAGTTCAAATGCCTCAAAAGGGACTACTTTTAGATGGCAGGTGCTTAACTTCTTAAAGCCTTTTAAAGACATCTTAAAACGACTTCTCAGACACTCAAGACTTACCATTTACTTTTGAAAATGTCAGCTTCAGTACTGCAGATAGCTTAATGCCAAAAAAAGTCTTTTGGCTTTCTAAGGGGGGTCAGATTAAAGTTCTATAGTATAGCAGATAACTATGAGCACTTAGGGAACTGAAAGGCTGTGCAGTAGTTCAGGATACTGTGTGTTTTGTTTCCAGTTGACACAATTTTGCAGTTTCTTTCACTGTGTACAAATGACTGTTTTCTTCCATACCACAGCTGAACTAAGGGCATGACAAATCTCAAGTTCTGTTTAATATCTTCATGAAAACTGAGTTTTCACTGGTATTGAGCCTGATATAGTAAAAATTGTTAGTATCACCTAGATTTCAAAGTGGTTACTTTTGTGTTCTTATCAATTCATTCAAAATAAAGAAAGGAAATTATGTCCCAAGAGAGGGAAGATACACTGAATTAGTTGTTTGTATTGGAAGCTGGAATGTGAATGCATCAATGGCTTGCAGTTTGGGAGTTGGCCTGAATTTCACGTTGAATCTGAACTGGGATTATTTTGAGTTTTCGAGTAACAAGAACAGAAAGAAGCAAATATGGAAACTACCAGAGAACTGATCAATAATCAAACCGCCAAAGAAAATGGGCTTTTTGTTATTGTTGTTTTAAGAACAGGTGAAAGGAATGGGAGAAATCAAAAGAGTCAAGCCACAGGCTGAACAGCCAAGGGGAGCGAGCGTTCCAGAGCTGGTTTTGCAAGACCAGTGACCATGCCTATATTTATTCCAACTTCTAGGATATGCTTTTTCTGACTTCTTTTAAAAAAAATATTTTACAAATTAAACATTCTACTAATTAAAATGACTTCCCTAGGCTAGGGAACAGCTGTTATTTCCAGTGACAAAGCAATTACAGGGCAAAGACCGCGGGTTAAGTCAACAACCAGTTCGTTCCCTGGCTGAGCACGCCGCAATGCCAAGCCTGGTCATCCTCCTCCTGCCACGCAGCGTGCCAGCACCATGACCCGTGGGCGCTCATTTCCAGGGCTGTGTGAGGAAGAAGGGAAACAAGGCAAAGGAGCAAGCAGGCACACCAGTCAACCAACAAACAAAAACAAAAAGAGTCTCTGCCATGCTCCGTTCAGCACCCCACCAATCTACTTGAATTTTATTGATATTTTGAGCTCTGATTTCTCAGACTGCATTTGGGCTTACAGGCTGACAAAAGCAGATTCCTGACAAGCAGTTTGCACCCTAAATCTGAAAAACAACATTCTTCTATGAACACAAACAAGCCCTCTTTGTAAGTCTCAGCTCTTTAAAATTCAGTCACTTCTTTACATGAGTGTCTTAAATATGAAGAATGTATACTTTTGTTTTTTATAGAAATCATGTTACAGGATAAGGTATTAATTTCTGAACAAAAGTACAATAAGATGTAATCGAAAGATGCACAGTACAGAAAAAGAATTAATCATAGTAAAACCTTGATATTTTTGTTATGAGTCTTACTCAGGGAAAAAAAGATATGCATCATGAGTATACTCCTGACAGGTTATTCAAACAGAAGAAATATTCTGAAATAATTAATACACGAAGGATTTTGGTTATGGTCCATAAATACACTCTGCTCCAGGGATACATTGCATTCAGATTTAACAGCAGGGCATCAGCTCAATGCAAAACCAGATACTGAAATACCTAATTTTTTAGTGATCAGAGGTACCAGTACTAGTATGGATAGAAAATGGCCTGATCCTGAATTACGGCACCAGCAGAAGTCGCAGTTTTTGTTATGGGCATACAGACACACAGACCTCTGCTATCAGTTTCAGACAGTTTTCCTGGTTGATACACAGTGCTATACACATTTCAGTTATGTAGCACCAGGCTGTGATTGGCAAAGGACTTTGCAAAAGGATCACGTTTCTGCTTACCATCAATCAAGACACAATTTCTTACGATAAGGGATTCCTGGTTTTCTTACCACATTTCAAGATAAAAGCCCTCAAGACAGCATGGCTAATTTCTTCATCAGCACAATTAAGCTTTGTATATTGCTTTGGATAAGCTTTAAGCTGTTCCTCCATAGACTGCATTCCTTCTGATTGATTGGCCCTGTAATTTTAGGACCTCTGGTCTCTTCCCATGCCTGCACCTTCCGGATCTCTGCTACCATCCTGTGACCATACAGTCCACACCAGCTTTACAGACTTTTTGTAGTCCATTCTGTACAGCAGTGGTTTCTGCCACCATGTGCACATACATACAAAAAATTTTCTCAGCCCCTTATTATTTGTATCTAATTAAAGAAATGCTATTTGAAGAGGTTTTAATTTGGTTCTTTCCAGCTCATAGCAAAGACATTATTTTGAAAGAGTATCAAGCAAGATTTGGCTTATCCTTCCTTTCTGCCTTTCACTTAGCACTACTCAACTCATTAGAAAGCCAACCTAATATATGATGATTGTCATGACAGTCCCTAAGGAGAAGACAAAAGAGTACTTTTATCCCTAAATGGCACCATAATTTCTGTGTAATAAAAAACTATGCTGTGAAGTACTAAATCCTGGCCATACACACTGCTGATACAGTTTGCTACCTATGCCAACTATGCTTTCCATCTTTAGCTCCTCTCCAAAACAAGGGACTCCCTGGAGCGCTACTGACAGGGACTGGCTTTGGGGCTGTAACCAGGTCCAGGCACTCGGCTGCACCAGAGACTGACAGATTGTGCAAGTAAACATGGGTTTAGCAAGCAGCGGCAGTTTTGGTCACCTTAAATTAAGGTGTTATTTTAAATAACATATTTCCTCATCATAAACGATGCTTCAAGTGCGTCCTGTGGCATGGTACTCTGATGATACTATGGATGTACTTCAAAAACAAAAGGAGACTTTTGTTGTTTCTTGGGGAATTACCAGTCTATCTATCCAAACAGTATCAGACTCGAGCATAAAGTGCCACCGGGGCATGAGTTCGTTTCAGTATTTCCACACGTACCAGCGATTTCATGCACAGCTGATCACTAGTCATAACACTAGTGTCACACGGGTCTTGTCCTCCCTGAGAAAAACTCCTAATGGACATAAATGTCAGCCAGCATGAGGGAAACCTCAGGCATCAGGAAAATCTCCCACTGGAGCATGGTTTCGGTAGCATGCGCTCGGAGGCAGCGTATCAGATCCTAGTGAAGTACTGCTGATGGTGGAGTGAGAAGTCCCATAAGTGGCGATCGCTCTTACAGCGCTGTACCTCAGAGAGCGTTGGTGCTTGAGTTAATGCCAGCTAAGCACTTTAGGCAGCACAGATATCTGTTGTCTACTTGTTCTTCCCCTCCTACGCTATTTTCCTTGGCAGACTCACTCACTTGCATCTTTTTAAATAACAGAAAAATTATATTAATGGAAGTATATTGCCTAGGGAAAGCATCAAAGTGACCTGATCACTTTTTACGTTTGTGGTTCCAGTGCCAGAACTCCGCAACAGCTTTACATTGATTTGGGACCGTGTTCAATTTCATCTGTTTGTAAAGAAAGAGGTTTATAGGAGCATTGGAGCTTTCTTTTCAATGATCCGAGAGCACCATAAAGAGGAGCAAGATGCAAGGTCTGCTGCAAAATGAAACAAAAAACAGCTCCACATAAGCATCAGAGCATCTCTCAAAGCCACAGTGGTCTGACACCAGGTTCTAACAAGCTTTTCCAACCCAAAACAGACTCTTCTATTTTGACTGTTAAATGGAAACATATTAAATCAAGAGATTTCATGTGACAGAACATTTAAAGGCCATTTTACAGTACAGACATTTCCCACAATTTTGATCTGAGCACTGAAAGGAGTGGGGGTGGGGGTTAGAAAGGAAAGAAGACACTTCAGAGTTTTTTGATTATTCCATTCATTCTCCTTACGCTCAAGTTCTAAATTAAGCAGCTGTTTGTACCTCTAATCATCCTAGTAGATTTAATTTCCAAGCATAGACTATTCAAGGACTACGGCAAGATCCTCCAAAACCCAAGATTTCTTTGGTGTTTTGTATTTTTGAAAACATGAATTATACATCAAAGACAAAAAAAAAAGTTAACAAAATCAATTTATGCAGTCTTCATCAATTATTAATGTGAAACGAGGCATATCAAAGATTTTTTTCTCTTAACTATATACTCTGATTCCACTTACCACTCAATGGCACAACTCTTATTTTGCACTGAACTTCTTTGCCTTTTTTCATTTCGTCCACATTACATCTAACTTCCTAAAATGTATCAGCTAAGATAAAAGCCTCTGCAATCTTTCATTTTCTTTTTTCATTTTTCTTTTCCTTTGTTATTCTGAGAAGAAACAAACTGCATTGACCTTGAAATCAAGACAGTAAAATTAACTGACCTCTGTAGTACTTTAAAGTACAAATTTACATGCATACATACAGTTGAAATACCTGTCTTGTACTCTTAAGTAACTTTCTCTGCTGCATCTACAGGAGCGACATTTAAGCTGATAATACTTTTCAAAGCTGATCCTGTATAATAATAACTAACATACAGATAACATAGCTATGATATGTTGCATAGTCAAATACTATTGTGATCCTCTGGCAGTTCCAAATAATTAGAAAAAGATCATCACTCCATGCTCTGTTGTCTTCCCCTCTCTTTCGTTGTTTGTTTTAATTAATCTTATTTGGGGTGCATCAGTAGAGGGAGAAAGAATTTGATTTGTACCTCAAGCAGCTAAAACTAAGAACACCAGGCATAAAGAGAATTAATTAGGTTGTCTAATTAACAAGAAACCATTATCTGTAATCTATCTGATCTGGACAAATACTCACAATCACTTTTAAGAGTTCAGCAATCCAATAAAGCTTGAAGCAAATCCTGACGGTAGGTTTAAATGTGTTATCATAAATTTTATATTGAATTCAGTTGAATAGGTGTTACAGCGACAGCCACACAGAATAATCAGGTTAAATCCCATTCAGACTGTTCCCATTTTTGGTCAACGAAGAAAATGCTCTGAATCTTTTAAGTAGGCATTTACGTTTTTTTTTTTTTTCCATTTTTGGCCAATAACTGTTTTGAAATTCATCAAGTTTCCTTTAACTCCCTGTTACTTAAAACAAGATTATGCCATTTCTACCCCTTCCCCATTTAAAAAGTACATGGCCTTCTCCTGTTGCAGACCTAGAGACTGTGCTCAGCTCCTGCCCGGCGGATGAGGAGCGACCCATCCTGGTGTGGCCACAGAAGTAACCTCTGCACAGGAGCAGAGGAGAACGGGCCCTTCACACCTGCACCAATAAACACCTCTGTTTTTTGAGTTACTTTTCCAGCCCAGCCACTGTCTCAAGCGTAACAACGTCATTTTACCTATGGAGAAACTTCTCACCTATCTGCAATATTCAGTTATCATACTGTAAACCTCATTAGTTTATTAGTAGTGGTTTATTAGCTTATTAGTGTGCAAATTTTGCTAAAACATTGAGGGCATCCACCTCTGTATTCCAGACTTTAATGCTGTTGCCTGGAATATTCTACAACTTCACTTTTCCTTTTACACTTCCACCGTTCCCCTGAAGTATCATATAGATCTGAAAGCAGTATATAGCTATCTTTGCAATATACTTTTCATGGCAGCATAACCTTTAAGTATTCCTTGTCATCATATGATGCAGCACGACTTACTTACTCTTTTCCCACCCAAGTTGGCAAGTTTTACTCACAGCTTTAATGACCCACTCTTGTGCAGTCAATACTACACTAGGCAGCTGTTCATACTTCAAAAAGTGTTTCCTGTATTCTAAACAATATAGCATTTTCTTGGGCATACTAAATTAACGTTTCCTGGGTTTCCTTAGATACTGTTTTAGGCTTGAATTCAAAACAAGACCAGTAGCTCAATAACAGCACCTCTGCAGGTGCGGGTGGAGGTTCCATTCCTTTTTTAAAGATACCCTCAAATGTGGGAAAATGACAACTTACTTGGTTATAGTAAAAAAAAATCACCATATCTATAAGATACACAAGCACTTAAATGGCTTCATCAGTAGGCAAAAGAGAGCATTAAAAATGCAAAAGTTGCTGGCATATTAGGCTATTTTATGAGAGAAATTTCTTTATTAATCAAAAAAGAGTACTTAAATCAACATATAAAGCATGATAAACATGTTAGTAATTTGAAACACTAAAAGAATTTATCTGAGGGCTTTGAAATGTCTATGAACATCAGTCTGCAAAGTATGTGCTGCCAAATAAAAAGACGTGTAAGTGCTGTGCTGTACGGCATTTCCCAAACAACTTCTTTCACACACTCTATGCCAGCTGGGTAATTTTCGGGAGTTCTTTTTTTTTTTTTTTTTTAATAAGTTACTATGACTAGCTTTATCTCGTGACAATTCCATAATGGTCAAACATATTACATCTCTTGATTGATTGATTGATTGCAGACTTTCTTAAAAGCAGAGCATTCTCAAATTGAACAAGTTTTTACTTATTTCTCAATATACTTCTCAAATTTTTAAGCTACTAGTATGAAAAAAGCAGAATACAACTAGAAGGTCTCTTTCAAACACATCCCTGAAAACAGAAAAGAGAAGTGCAAAGCTAATATATATCTAAGCAAAGATTTTTTTTTCCTAAGGAATAATGCCTGCGCTAGTTATATCCTGGGGGAAAAGTATTTTGCTGTGATGCTGTTTCAAGACATGGAAAAAAAACCACATCTGTTGTGTTTTTTTTAGAAGTCTTAATTTATTTGCAAGATATGCCTTAGTAATGTGGAGATAAATACTAATAGATAAATATTGATTACACTGTAGTTCTATACATCAAGATTGACGACCCTTTCAGAGCAGGTTCTTCTGTGCCCATGCCTGAGAAAAGCCCCGCTCATGCAGTAGCTCCAGCTGCCCCATGTTCCCTCTGCCCTGGAGGTTCTGGCCCCAGGTGTGTCCCGCAGGGACACCCCAGTCTCGGTAGGCACCGCATCCCCTTATGCCACATGTAAAGCTGCCTACATATATTCATGTCACTCTGCGTATAGAGCTTGGTGTCCTTATTGCTTTAAGGCTTTGAGCTTCACTCTGTATATTCTGCTTCCCACGAATTCTTCAGTTCAAAGTTTTTGTTAAGTTTGAGCACCTGTAAGTTATTTCCTGGATTTTTTTTTACTCTATTTATGGATTTAATTGAATAATATAGAAAAAGAATCAGTCTTACGGCAAGCCATTTGCAGATAGCATACATGTGCTTTTATTGTACAGTTGTATAATTTATTGCCAAAATGATTAATACAGCCAATATGCATTTCCTCCTAATGACTACTTAGTAATTGATTTATAATGCTATCATGGCATTTTCCTGCGAAATGCTAGAGGAATCGCAGGGAAATTGACTATTACAACTGAGTGCTGTAACATGTAATCAGTTATAACTGCTTTGTGTTCCACTTAGGCAATAAGCAAACACAATATTGGGTAATAAGTCACGCCTGCTGTGTTGCTAGGCACTATACTAATGACTATTCTTAACATATGTAGAAATTATCACACCCTAACTCAGATCCTGCAGCGCCTTATTACGACTTCCCTTTTTTAAGCACAAATACAAATGAAAGGAAATTCACCATTTCAGAAAAGTGCAAACAGAAACAGCTAAAAAGAAAAAAATGTCACTGATTTTAAAATGTATATAACAAAATGTAATAATCCACACACCCACTATGAGTATTTAATAGAAACTGCCGGTCAGGGCCCCATTAGGTTAGCCATGGCACACACATATAAGCCCTTATAGTTCTTAGACCAACATTTTCATTCCAAGGTGCAGTCTTAAGTATCCCACTGCCAAGAACACACAGAGGGAACACAGTATCAGTCAATATAATCACATGTGCACAAGTTTTGTTTTCTCAGTAGGAGAGGTTAACTTCTCCAGTTGATTAATTTGCTGACATCTGTCAGAAGGAAAAATTAGCGACACTGAAGCCTCACTGAAGGGTGACTCTCACTGAAGCCTTTTAGGTTGAGAAAAGTTTGTGCCTGCATGAAAAACATGGTACCAAACATATATCCCATATCACTACTTTCATCTCCTCCATGCTCTAACTCATAAAGCACAGATTTATTTGGTCAGTAACAACTGCCTAGAGCTGCAAGGTAATTGATGAAGGCAGAAGGAGAAGGGCTACTAAGAGAAGAGGACTTTTCACTACTTTTCAAAATGAAATAAAAGCACATCGAAGCAGTGGAAGCCACACACAGAATGGAAGAATTGATTCTTGAATCTAACTCCTAATTTTTAGAGAGGGTCTAGCACAGATCCACAAAGATGATTAAGGGACTGAAGCATCTCTTGTATGAGAAAACACTAAGCAAGCTGGGCCTGTTTAGCCGGGAGACTGAGAGGAGATCTGATCAATATGCACAAAAAGCTGAGGGAATGATGTAGGGAGGATGGGGCTAAACTCTTCTCAGTGGTGGCCAGTGACAGGACAAGGGGTAACAGGTGCAAGTTGAACCACAGGAAGTGCCATCTCCATGTGAGGAAGAACTTCTTTCCTGTGAGGGTGACAGAGCCCTGGAACAGGCTGCCCAGAGAGGCTGTGGAGTCTCCTTCTCTGGAGATCTTCCCAACCCGCCTGGATGCCACCCTGTGCCACGTGCTCTGGGTGTCCCTGCTGGAGCAGGGGGTTGGACTAGATGATCTCCAGAAGTCCCTTCCAACTTCAATTATGTGGTTCTGCGTAACACCATTCTATGTGAAATATCGGAAAAAAAAATCAACCTCCTTCAGTTGGTATCCACATATGATTTTGGAAAATGTCTCAAGTAGTGAAAACACTAGGCACGCCCTCACGCTCTGATCAGCTGACTTGTACGCTCATAGCTCAGTTTCTCCTAAATGAAAAGCATAATTCTTTAATAACAGGGGCTTCTCACACAGTTCACAGCACTGAAACATTGCTTTTACACATAAAAGACCACACAGTTAGCAGGAATATTCTCTCTGTGCAGGCAGCTGTTTTTTAATATCTGAGACTGAGTTACTGACACACGTTGATTTGGATCAGTATATTGCAAAGATCGTTAAGAAAGCCCATTCTTTGGATCTTAATTCTGAAATAGAATAATTTCTACTAAATGATTGCAGAAAAATAACTCATAATAGCAACACAGAATTATTTGAGAAACAGAGATAGAGCAATAAATGAATTTCTATGAAGAAATGATGACACCGCAGTGCATTTACCTGCTCAGTAAACACTAAGCATTACCAACTGAAATGAAGTTATTACCAATGATTGCCTCCCCAAAACACTATATTTACACACAGAAATAAGTGTGCTGTACCTTATGAGCTAAGTTATAAAACAGCTAAAAATACAAAACAAGCTTGGAAGTGATCTCAAAAATCTCCAGAAAGGACAAAACCCAATTATTTCATAACTTCTACAAAAATTTTATCCAGAAAAGAATGCAGGATATTATCTCTGGTGACAGAAACAAACATTTGAATCTACTTTAAGAGATAAAGATATCTTTTGGTCAAATATCTTAATACTCGTCATAATATTCAGTTGTTGCAAAAAAAGATAAAACAAACAAGCAAACAAAAAATAACACACTTCTCGAGGGAGACAAAAAAATCAGGAGAGAAAGACTTCATACATCAAAGTACACAGCAACTATCCTAAAGACAGAAAGCACACGAATGTGCTGGTGACGATCAACTAAATTTTAATAGAAGACCTGTATGAGACAGTAAAAATCAGAAGTTGGTTGATTAAAAAGATCTGTATCATCTTTAGCAGGAGATTATATAAAGCTTAAAAGCCTTATCATTAGACATACTTACTTTTGAGTGGTACAATGGCTAAGGATGAAATAGATTTCTTCTGTCTTCTTTTTGCTGTTCTGATCATGACATTTGTTTACTAGTTTCTAGCAAACAAGCTGCTTTGGATCTCTCTAATTACCATTGCTTTAGATATTTATCATGGTAAGTGTCTCTTAAAACTAACATGAGCATCGTAATTATACTTAAGTGGTAAAGCTGAGGCACATACTCAAGATTTGTATACATGATTTTTACAGTTAAATATCTGTCTCTTCTACTACTGCCAAATGCTTATTTTAAGACTCAGACCTTTATTTTGCAGTGTAAAATATATCCTTAATTTTAATTGAGTTCACTGGGAGTTAATGGTTCCCAACACCTGGAAGATGAATACATATTCCTCAGGAAATCAGTTCCATACACTTGTCTACACAACTCTGATGGATAGCACAACAGTTCCCAGCATACTAAATAAACTCAATATCACATGACTTACACCCTTAAAAAAGGAAAAAAAGAAAAAAGCCCTGCTTGCTCTTCTCTGCTGGATATTTATTGAAAACTAGCATAAGATATGCAATCTTCTGTTGTTTTTCCCCTGTTCTCTTGTTATTTCTAGAAGCTGGTATTTATTTGCTCTATAAATTTAGTAATAGATGCTTGTCCTTTCGTATTTCACTTTCAGCCGATGATTAAAGGTTGGAACAGCGGGGAGGCTTTTTTTTAGACAGAGCACTTCTAAAACACAACCCTTGTCTGTTTCAGCTTTTTGGCTCTGAAGCCACTGAATTGAAGAACAGGATTTCATCAGGTACAAGATGAACTTCACTTCAGGTCATTGTGTTTGTTCGCAGAAAACTATTCCTTGTCTTTGGAAGGATTCAATGGAACTAAATATACCTGGCCACGAGAGCGGGGACAGAAAAATAGAGGGGGGAATTCTAGTACTATTGCATTATTGAGTAATAAACTTGAATCTGACAGCTGAATTTAAAAGGTAGCAAAGTCAAAATATTCTAGAAATCTAAAAATACAACAAATAAACAAAAAGTTTGTTATCATGATTCATTATTTCCATTTACTTTATCAATTTTATGCCTTAATTTTATGCTGAATTTTTTTACTTCCTTATATTTTAAGACTGCCAGTAAAATACTTTGTTCAAAATCTGGGATATGAAAACTCATTAGTTAGACAAATTAATTGATTCATGTCACACATGAAAACTGACAACAAATATAAACACTGGAGTATCCTTATTTTCTGTCAGTTAACACTGAATAAGAAAAACAAAGAAAATTAGCAAAAATTAAAATTGGCAACAGCTATGGCTTGGCATTTATTGGAAGATATGAGATAGCTCCAGCATAGTATGTAAAATGTTATTTTTGTCATCATCTGAAAAAAAAAACACATAAAATATTGCAATTTGAGAAAAATAAATTAGATTTTAAGCTGGAAAGAATCAGTTAAGGATATCTGAGGTTTCCAACAGCAGGTTGGCCTGGGCATTTTCTATAACACTTCTCACCTTCAGGCTTGATTTTCACACAGGGCCTGGGTTCAGTAGAACCCACCTACATAAGCTGGTATTTCCACTATACTTTGGTGTATATGGAAAGGCTAGAAGAGAAATACAGGTGAGATCATGCATTTCTGACACATACAATGCTGCCCCTTACTAACATTTTTCCTTATTTCTTTATTTTTCAGGAGTTGGAAAAAAATCAATTAATTAATTATTAAAATCCTATAACAGCTTCTCAAAATATGTATGCAAAGTAGTGTAAAAGATGGACCAAAAACTTCTTCCTGCTAAGTTTTTCTCTGGAAAGTTAGTTTTCATCTTATAGTTTACTTCAAAGGATGCCTCACATTATCATATATACCTAAATTTAGGGTTTTTCAGATTCTGAAACTTGCTTCAAATAGCTGCAAGGAGATTTTTTTTCTTCCCCTTGCCAACTTCTTAGGCACAAATTTGACCTGCAAGTTATCAGGCACTGCTGTTCTTGAACCAGTTAAACTCCCAAGCATCTGCTACATAAGGGATTAGTTCCACTGACCTTAATAAAAATCATTTTAGTTGTCATGTAGAAAGCGAACATGGAATTAAAGGCCAGTGACATACATATGATACATAAGTGAGACACATGCTGAATATTTCAATCAATGTTCTCTGGATAAGAAACAGGTACAAGGCCTTGTCCACTACTTTAATGCACTCAAAAATCACAGAGAGCTAGATTAACACCACACTTCAGTCTAAGACGAATCTGATTCATAGTTATAAAAACTACACAAGATTTGGAGAGTAAAAAGTAAGGAAAAGCATCAGAGGTTCTGTCAATGTTGGAAAGGCCGAACACCTACTCTTGAACACTTGTAGTTACTGTAAATCTTCTTCTAATTGCCTTCATCATCCAATTTCACGAAATTCATGATGATTTAATGTGTTCTCCACTCTGTCTCAATCTGCCCACACTATGATCTGTAATTTACACTATGCTTTAAACTGAGTGCCCCTAAATGCACAAATGCTGTGAAAACCTTGCCCATTGCAATATAACCCAAAAGAACATGTCTACCCTACTGTTCCTGAGGAACTACTAAGAAAAAATGCCCAAGGCAATGTCACACTGGCTTTCTAATTCTTCTGACATTTGGTAATTCAACATGAAAATGAACAGTAATTAGCTTGTAAGCAAGTCCCATGCTCATCATTGTTCTCTGGCTGCTAAACAGTGCTCTCCTGTCAGCAGTGATTTCTACCAAGCATATCCATCCAGGTATTTGCCAAATTTACCCTGCAAGCATTTCAATAGGGAGTTTTGTTGATTTTTGTTGACCAGGATCCATCACAACACAATATGCAACTGCAGTGTAGCACTAATTCTGAAAAGCTTAGCATATTGCAAAATATCCCGTACTGAAAATATCAGTCTAGAAAACTTCAGACAAATTAAACTTGTAAGTAAGTTATAAAGTTAATATAAAGTAATACTATATTTTATACCATAAAGTTATAGCATAAGCTAGAAAAGAAATAGGCACTGTGAAACTTCTGGATTATAAATAGTACTCCAGAATAAATTCTGTTATTTGAAATTGCTCATGCACATACTATATACAAAGAACTGGATAGTAGTTTTCAATTATATAACAGTCACTAACATTAAAAAAAAAAGCCAGGAAATATGATTAAAAAAAACCTTCACAATCATTATCAATGTTCACTAGCTGTATCCAGAGAGATGAAGTGATATAGGGGGCTGTATAAGTACTTTAACCACAACAAGATAATTCTTCCCAAAGTGGCATACTGGAGATACATCGCATGAAAGTAATGGGAAGACTAATGGGGAAAAAACAAAACAAAACAAAAATATCATTCAACTGCATTCACACAATATAAGCCATTGTTATCTACCAGAGACAAAAAATTGGCTAAGTGACACAGGCGCTTGCTGCTTTCTCAGGCAGAAGTCCCTATTTTCTGCTATTAATAACATTGCTGTTTATCAGCGCTGCCCTGCTGCCTTTTCTTAATTTAACAACTCCGTAAGGTTCTAGGACACTGACTCAGAACATTTTCATTTTTTTGCTTATGGGAGTTTCTTGCACAGCAACACCAGTCTCGCTCTTAGAGAGCGTGCCAGTGGCACCTGAACTGGACAGCCCAGTAGCACTTTGGAGCACAGGAGAACACTGGGTACGTGTTCGTTAGACCTGTTATTTCGTTGGTAGTAGTTGATTTAAACAGTGATCAGAGGACCAACTCCGTTCACAATCCATGTCTACTGACTTTGGTGATTTAAACAAACAAACAAACAAACCCCACAGGTTTTAAAACTAGCTGCACTTCACATATGTTTAACATAAATACTAAGATATTTTAATGAAGAGAAAATAAATGTCTTTTGCATATGGTATGTATAAAAGTGTGGTTACTCAAAAGATTTCAGGTTGGATGAGGTATGAGAAAATGAGTAACACAGAGTAACGAGGGGAAGAAGCAGATGACATAAAGATTAAACTTAAGCTTTTCATCTTCTGTGATTCTCCTATTCATCCTACCTACCCTAGCTAGCTCAGATAAATCTCATCTGTTCAACACTCTAACACTGTCTAATCAAAGCTGCTCTGCTTTATTGTTATCAAAGCAGGAGTAAGGAGAATAAGGAATAAGGCAGGCATGACAAAGTATTTTCTTCTGTATGTAAACCTGGTAAATGTTAAAAAAGTTAAATCTGGGGAGGCAATAAGCTTCTGACATACCAGAAATACATAAATGAAAGGAAAAGAATGGGCAGATTTCTTCTGTTAATGGAAAGATGTCGAAGCTGAGTTCCCTTCTAGCAAACCCCAGACAAAGCAGCCTTCCTCAGTTGGGCTGGGCCCACCATAGGAGAGGTGACCACGGCGCAGCAGCCTCTGTGGTGGCAGGGAGGTCTCTGCCCCTATTCATGCAGAGCTGTTTCTGTTGTAATCAAAAGTGCCCCCCAAAGCAACTGGTCATTTATTCGGGACACAAACAACACACACATAACATAATCCTGCTTGAGGTTGGAATGTAAGCAGGCAGGAGAACACAAATATTTCAGGCTACCCTCAACCAAGACTGAATTCAAAGTGATAACTCAGGGGTAAAAAATCAAACAGAAAAAAAAAATCATCATTAGTCCTTTAAATGAGAACAGCCAGACAACTACAGACAGAGGGATCAAAATTAATTATCCAGAGTTAGACATCTATTAAATCCAGAAACTGTTACTAGGAAGCACCTGTGGGATTCAATCCTCCAATACCTTATGCCCCTCAGAGCCTCTTCCTCCAGCTGAGCAATGAGGCCGCTAAATGTTTACTAACCTTTCTGCTGAAGCCGAACACTTGGGTCAATCATAACTGGAGGGCCTAACACCCCATGAAAGAAAGCGCACTAACGTTACAAGGCCTCAGATGACCAGATTTTCTCTCATGCATGCTTTTTGCCTTGAGATCTAGGAAGCTTTTACATGAAACAACAAGTAGAAGGCTCACTTGGCCTGAATCAATATAGAGATATTAGCGGTATCAATGTTTTTTGCTAAAATGTATGCCGTTATAATTTCTTACTGCACAATGCCCTCCTACCTCTCCAAGGAATTTACAGCTCAGCTTACGGTATCTCCTCACTCCCCCACCATTTCGGAGAATATAACTGCATTCGCAGATAGCGTCTCACGTTACCAGCAATCCTGAAGTTTTCAGGGCTCTGTTTTTTTGAAAACAACTGTTTACTTTCCATATAACTATTTATGAAGAAAGAAACCCTTTTGTAAAAATTTTGTTCCAGAAAGAATACAACACTGAAAAAAGCATTTGGCTGAGGTTTGTTCTTTTTAAAGACAAAAACACAATATCCATTTTCACTAAATTGCTATATCCAAAAGTGTTACAGCAATACCAAGTAGGTGCTTAGATTCTTCTGATTTCCAGAGGTTTTTAGGTGCACCCGGTTCAAGCCATTTCACCTAAAACTGATTGCCTATTAGATTCCTCAGAGCGTGAAGCAGGAGACAAGAGACGCGTATATACCTGCCAGATGTATTGCTTGTCTTAAAAGAGATTTTCTTTCCTATTTTTGCCTGCAGGTGGCAGTTATCGCGTATCGATAGACACAGAGGAACTCCTTGCTGCGTGCGGCAGTGGCTCACAGGCTCGACCACCACCTGCCCGGAATCCCTCCGCCCCGGGGAAGTACCGAGACATGGAAGAGACGTGAATATCGCGACACGAATAACGGGCGCGAATGAAGAAACCGCATCTCTCGTTATTTAGTGAGATGAGATGTGAGGACACACACAAAGGGTTGGAGACATGAGGCTAGATGAGCTCCTGCAAGACAAGATTTGCCTCCTTCTCTTCTAATAAATAATTCAAGAGATTTTCACTAAAACTTTCCGGGGTCTGTACACTGTTTAGATAGGTGAAGCACGCTGGCATTGAGATAATTATTTTCACTTCTCTTTTGCTATGACAAATTAATTGAATACTTAACTGCATAGTAAGAAACATATGATTCCCCTGGAATGGGGACTCTCTTTGTCTATTTATTTTCCCAAAAGTTCACCAAATAAAGGATTAAAGAATACAGTCAAGTGGAATATAAAGTCATGAATAAAACAGGATTATAAAACACGGATTTAGTGGAAGGCATTTACATTTTTCTTTTTATCTAAAATGCTGGTGGGGGGGCTTGTTTTGTAGATATCTTGGGAGTCTCTGGAGATGATCAGTTCCTTCTTTTGTTCTAAATACATGCACAAAGTAAAATGATTTAATCAAAAATATCCATATAAAAGTACCCTTGTGAAGGATATAAAATGTTCCATTTTGAAATGCAGATTTTTGATCTAATCACCTCCATGTAACCTTACACATGTGTTGCTGTTAAAAGGAAAACAGAGATGGAGCACTATAATTCAGCGTAGAGAAACTGTATCAGTAGGAACACCATTGTGGAGAACATAAATTTACAGCTAAAGTTAATGACCTTCTAGAATATATCAAGAAACCAATATAAGGAAGGTAGACAATACATTTTCTGTTATTCTTAGCAGTTTAAATCTTTAAATCAATTCTTCACTTATCACGCTGCAAGGTATTTCTTCTCCAAATCACTAGACAAAAAAAAAAGAAAAGCTTAACAATATAAGTAATGATTTAACTAATTGACTTCAGAAAGTCAGTCCCTTTGGATTACCAGGCAGATGAGCATCAAGAGAAGTGTTTTACTTCAGATAATTACTGTAAAGTTCAAAAGTTCATTTGGGCTTGCAAACAGTATTTGGTAGTCTCCAAATGTTTTCTTTTCCATGAAAACTGGGAGGTTTAAAACTCTTTTCCTCTGCTGCAGCCAGCAGAAGGTGTGGGCGTCCGAAGCAGAGGGGTTCCCTTGTGTTTGGCTTAGAGGATCAGGTAGCCCAAGCCAAGAGGTGCCTCTGGGTTTCGGCTGCCCCACTGCTAGGGCTCAGCCTCAACCCTTCCACTTCACGGGCATCACGGGCAAAAAAGAAAAATTACATTATGATATTTTGAACCTGTCTTTCCCTAAGAGTTACAGAGAAAGAGGTGGGAAAATGAGATAAGCACAAAACATAATGGGTAAAACAGGACTTGATCAAACTACAGGCTGGGTGCTATTTTAGTCCATCTCTGAATCCATTTGGGTGTCTGCATGAATGCTTTCTGCAACAAATTCTATCACTTAACTTAAATCTACTTCATTAGTTTCAATAAAGACATACTGAAAAATGATGCCATTTTGTATGAGCAGAAGACCAATTACATTTGCAAGTTTTCACATGTGAATGGTAATACACGCAATTAATGTTGCATAGGGATGCATTCAATAGTTGCACTGAAGAGCGTATCAGCAAGATCAGGATATGATGATAATTCTGATTTAATATTAAGAGATCAGCAAACACATGTGCTTAAAGTGCTTAAAAACTACTTTTGCAAATGAAGGCATAAAGTCTAATTCTACCAGATATCGCAAAGCACTCAGGATACTGAATGCTTTCCAGGCCTAAGCATTATCTTCCATTTCAAAATGGAAGCTTGACATGTAATTTGTTAACAGCATTTGCAAATCCCACTAAGCATCTTCCCAAAATCCTTGTAAAATTTTGGCCAAACATGTCCGAGGTCAGGGATTTTTCTTGGGCAGAGTATTTTTGCCACATTAAAAAGCATCTCACAACAGAGGGGAATCTACAAGCATTCAATCCCTTCTTCTCACTAATTTGAAGAAATATTTGGTGGTCTTTGGCAGTGTTGTTCTGCTGCCCACAGTTGCCAAATTAGGATCTTTAAAAGATGCTCCAACTAGATCACAGTGAACAGCCCTGTACTTAGTTAAGTGCATGAGCAGAAACTTCTATATACATACACACATATAAGGTGTGTATGTATCTGCTCTTTATTTCATGATGATTACTGCTTGTGATTCAGAGATAGAAGGTTATATCAGAAATGGCAGTGGAAAGGTAAAGAAGATACCTATAAATGGTCAGATGACTTTTGGGGAGAGTAGTCAAGACTGAAAATATACTAAGTATTTGTCAATAGTTTTCAATTTGTGTCAGCAGGGCACTGTTAAAGGAAGTTTCTCACTCGGCATCCTTTGGTTATCAGAGAAAATTCTCAGAGAAAGTGAACCAAAGTCAGCTGGACAGAAATAAATAAGAGAGCGACTTCCAAGCATGCACTTAATGCTCTACAGTCACTAATGAGTGTTCAGTCCAGCCTAGAGCTAGTCCAGAAGAAAGTCCTCCTGACTTGCTGGAGCAGAGCTGCAATGCTGAGCGCTCAGCACCAACTGTCCTGCTCCACAGACGTGGTCTGGCTGCGCTGCACTATGAAGTAAGGAAGGCATCGCCTGACAATCCCTTGCACGGGGAAAGAAGCCACCACATTTACATTTTAATAGCAAAATCCATTGTTAAAAACCTCTAAGTCTCATGAGCAATCTGTAACAGGCCTTCTTAAGGAAACAAACTGTTCTGTCCCTACCCCCAAAGACAGTTAAAATGTTGCTGTAACAGTTTATTAATAGAGCTGGAGATGCCTATCTTTCTTGTTAAAATTAAAAAAAAGAGAGAGAGAGAAACAGAGAGAGAAGCTTTGTGCTTATTCCTAGTTATTTTCCATCTTAAAAATTGCCTTTCTAATCCTGAATTGTTGTATCTCTCAGTATCGTAATAGTAGTTCCAAAATTCTTGGTTACGTATTTTCTTCTGAAGGTTCAGGTTTTTCTTATCTGGTGTTTAAAACAGTTTAAGCAATTTAACTACTTTTCATAGAAGCACCCCATCGATAAACGGAAAGAATATTGTTTTTCAGGTTCCCACTGAGAAGATAAATTCAGCAGTTTCTTAATACAGCAGAGATAAAATATGCACTATCATTCAGGTCAGAATGATACAGAGCAAAATTACATTTGATGTCCCTCACAAACTCAGAAAAGTTAATGCCTAATGCTTCAGGCCTGTGAGTGCTTACACCGTATCTATTAGCAAGGACACTTTTCAAACAGTGTAAGATGGCACGAGGAGGTTATTAGGAAGCCTGCAGTGAAAGTGGGAATGGGTAGGTATCATGGATGTTTTCCACACTGCCTGACAGGATACCCTCAAGGAGGTCAGTCAATCAGATTATAGCCTGAAATGACTAGCAGAAAGTCACAAAGACAAGCACCTATATTTTAGACATAATGACAAGATGACTTAGCCCAAAATGAAGGTCTAAATATAGGGAGGAAAAAAAATGTCTGCTTAGATAGTAAGTAATTCAGCTCAGGAATTCAACTCATAAAATCACTTCTGCAGAAAAAGAGAAAGAAGGGCCAAGAAGCTGTTCTGTGGGTGGTGTTTATATCCAGCTCCCCTGAGAAGTTCAGGTAATTTTAATAGTAACCCAACATTTCAGACATTGTCATTTTAGAAAGAAAAAGCCTATAAACTTATCCTGAATTTATAGGAGTGTCCAGGACTAGGACGATTTCATTTAACCGGGTCTCTGGAACACTCTCCCACAGATTTATCTAGTCAGTTATTCTAAGTTTGAAAGACACCTGTATGGATACTGCAGAGAGTAATGTTGTAATAAATCCTGCACAATGTTTTATGCTTTTCTTCCATAGGCTTCCATGATCCTACTGTATTGGGTAAATGCCAACTCCAAGGTGAATGAAAGGGAGGGATGGAAGACTCACCAAGTCACCATTAAAATCTACTTAAAAACAAGGATAAGAATATCATCAACATTTGGGAAGTATGGGGGAGGGAAAGAAACTTCAGGAAAGGGGAGAATGTAGTCTCCTTTGACTTTATTTACTACAGAGCCCTCAAAATGTTTTTCTTGAAAACTCTGCAATTTACTACCTTTCAGTAGTTATTCCCATAAGACTGAGACCTTAAGAAATTCATATGCTTTACCAAATGTATCAGAAGCAATGCAAGCACTCTATTCAAGCAGAAACAAGATTAAATAAATCATGCATAATTAATAATAAATTTGTTTTAGCATTTTATCATTATTTTTGTGAGAAATAAGAGTTGCATATGAGGGGAATAATTTTCTGACATGCAAAATAACCAAGCAAAGAGCATGGAAAATAGCGAAGGAAAATGAGAAATGATTTACTTAATATTACTGTTTTTCAACTAATAATATTTACTTCACTGGGGCATTATGAAGATGAGATATTATTTAAATAACTCCAGAAGCTGAAGGGTACCATTTATATTAGCAGGTACTAAAATATAGGTGTAGCTAATTCATGTTTTAATTTTCTATTTGTATAGGAAATTTTTACAGTGTTTTATTCAAAGACCATCATAAAAAATTCAAACTGAATTAAAAGTAAGATTCTTTTGTTAGAAAGAGCAGGTTGTTGACTGTGTTCTGCTTAATTGCTGCACAGCTAAACTGACCTCTTCAAAAAAAAAAACACCAAAGAAAGAGCCAAAAACTTTGCTTCCTGTTTGATTACATAGATATAAACCCTGTCCTGCAGGAATTCATTTACTCTTTTATTCTGCTTCTGTGTTTGCATTATTAAAATCATAGAATCACAGAATGCCTAAGGCTGGAAGGGACCTCTAGAGGTCATCTAGTCCAACCCCCCTGCACACGCAGGGCC